>JAFEMH010005307.1:15000-168809 GCA_022495995.1 Adenophora triphylla var. japonica
ATACAGAAGTATGAACAACTTAAGTTTACAACTTCAAAATAGCAATAACCCAAAATAAGAAAGCAGGCCAATATTTATAGGAGCAAGAGTTTCAAAGAGATTATTTCATAACATTTATTAGAAACAAACGTAGGTCTAATATGGAATCTAAACTCTACTCCATCCCCAAAAAAATGCCGTGTTTGACTTCTCAATGTTTTTGAGGATGGTGCTTTAATTGTTTGTACATTGCTTATACCATTATACTATTGCACATTTGCACTAAAACTATTTTCCTTTTTGGAAAGGCGACACTTATTTTGGGACAGACCTAAAGTTGACAGCGCGACACTTATGGACAGAGGGAGTAGCATTTGCAAATTGAATAACATAAAAAATATTGCATTGAAATTCATGGAAAAGATTAATCAATGAATTTGCATGGCGTCCACAACTCCGATTGGGATATTCTACTTAATTTCACTTTCAAAATTATTCCTGCAATCTAACTACCTTAAAACTTTACCCTCCACATGTCATATAAACATCTTGGGTGCGCTCAATCATCTGCAACTATGTTGGCTCCAAGGGAAACATATCCCTTCATTATAGGCCTTTTTTATTGTGGTGCCTTCATTCAGTATTGGGGGTGTATAACATGTGCAGCACGTACACCGGGATCATCCAGTTAAAATCATTTTCTCTAAATCCCAGTAACCTTCATGTCGAGTCCCTAACCTAGATCAAGATGTCCAGCAAACTTGGATCAACTAAGAAGCATGGCACTGTGAATATATGTAATACAAATTTTTACACATACCGATTGATATAGATTTCTCCAAGCACTCGTAAGTACACTGAACCAATTGTTTAGATGCCTCATCGACATTTCCAACAAAGAACGTTTCATTGAGATCACCTACAATGTTCAATGAGGAGTGAGCTATATTAAGCTATTAAGGAATACGTCCCAAAATACTTGATAAATCGATGTGCAAGGCTGCTTACCATGAACTCCTTTGTAATATACTGTCACATCAACATTAACGATATCACCATCCTCTAATGTCCTGAAGCAGTTAAATGGTGTTTCCTCTTAGAAAAGCAGTGATCAGGTTCAGGGTACATATGGTTAAGGGAAGCTAAAAAGAGCACAATAACAAGCATTTAATTTTACATGGTTCAAATCAATTCAGGTCATTTTTTTCTATAGTACAGAGGAGAGAGAAACGGCTGCTATATTGATACAGCAACCTGTAAAAGAGTCACAAAAAGTCCACTTAAAAAAACACAATAACTAAGCTAGACAACCATGGGTAATCACACTTATACGTTGGAATATTTCTTCCTTTTCCACTAAGAGGGCTATTTCACGATAGTGGCGGATCCAGAAATTTTTGTTAGTGTGGGCGAAATAATTTAACTTCGCACACCATGGCCTTTAATCCTTTCTATTCTCTATAAATGGAAGGATATTAATGCTTTCTGTTACCGATCAACTCTATTTGGCCTAAAATAACATGAAAAATTAATAAGGGTAAATTTGATATTTCTTTATAAAGTTGTATCAGTATTTTCTAAAACGACAATTATTTTGGACCGGAGGAAGTAGTAATTTTATTTTGATTTTTTTTTAAAACCGGAGACACTTTTTTTTTGAAAGTACAGTGTGGGCCATCGCCCACACTAGTCCAAGCATGGAACTGCCTGTTCACGACACAGATCATGTTTCAAGCTAAAGGTTTGGATATGTAGGAGGATTTATCTTTGAGCTTGTGCTGATAAAGGGTTATGCTGATTTGTAACGGACCATTATTTAATCAAAGACAGGAGACAATATTAGTTGCATAGAGAACATACCTTGCATCAGGAATCCCATGGCAGATTACCTCATTGACTGACCTAAAGATGGATGACGAAGGACACGAGATTTATTATACAAACTAGCAAGAATACAAAGTGGAAAATAATGAAAATGAATACAGAAGTACCTACGTGCAGCAAGATTTTGGAAAGAAATGATAATTAAGTGGAGATGGATATCCTCCTGCAGTGGGAAAGGTGAGCGAAGTGTTTATAATTACAATCTCAATTGGCATAGAAGAAAAACACATAGCATCCAAAAATTCCTCCCAAAAGGTCAATTTGGTAAAATCAAAAGCCATACCATTTGGTTTCTGCAGTCCAAAATGCACATCTTCAACTAAGCCATAGAATGGTCTTAAATACTATTACCATACCAGTCATATTAGTTTATCGCTTTTCCTTATTTTCTTGTTAGTGTAGGTGTATAATTCAATATGTAAAAGGGTCAGTTTCTAAACTCTAATATTGAATATTAATCTAAGAGAGTGAAGAGAAAAATGAGAATAAAATCATTATGCTCATACAAGAGAGGAGAGAATATTCTATGAAGGTAAAACCTCAGAAAGAGGCATTCATCCTCGAGGCATGATTCGCATGAAACATTTATCTTCTTAATTTCATTATAAACAAGTTAGGTTCTTCACAAAAAGAAAAGTAACAACTACATAAACTCAAGGTAAATACATCAAGCTGGAATTCTATTGCTTATAAAACCAACAACATTGAAAATTTGTGAAAGGAAAGAACAAGGACCAGAGATGCACAAACAACGGATGTAGATATGTATGGTTGTCCAAATGCCAATATGCCATCATAGTTTCATGATAGCGATGTTTAGACTTTCAACTTAAGAGGTCATGTTGACAAAACCAGACTGTATTAACAGGGGTTAACTAACTACGGAAGCAGTAGCACTCAGCTCCATACTCATATGTCTAGTTGTTGTACCATTGAAAACATCAAATAAGTTTTCCGAATGAATACTTGAGGGAGACGGAAAAAAGAAAGGAAAAAGGAAAAGAAGCAAATAGTAGTATCGTAGTGCAGTAACTTCACCGGATCGAGGTGTAGAATTTACTGAAGTTAACATACAAATGGTAAAATTAAATGGCCCATATCTAAGAAACTTAAATGATTTCTCATTTCAGCTCACTAACAGAGTCCACGTACCCGCAACAATTGTAGCGTCATGAACCACTGCATCAATTTCATCTGTTGTCACACCAGGTTTCACAATACGAGCAGCAGCATCCAAAACCTCCCTTCCAATCTGAATAGCATAGTGTATAAGCAAAAAATTCAATATCCAGAAAAGTCATTGAGATTTTAATCCTGCTACTTTTTACACAGCTAACCTCCCATTTTTACTCAATTCAACTAGCCCCAATCCTAATTACTTGCGGACCAATGCTCCATTAATCCTAATTACTTGCCTCAATCCTAATTATTGATAACGTGTTATGCTTGCTTAGGCCTTCCCCTAGCTCTATGACAGTTCATAGTAGTATAATTTTTACTTTCCATTTTTATTTCCCCAGAATTCCAACTGTATCAATTCCTCCCTCCATTCCACATTATGAGTCCACTACTGCTTTTTTGGATGTTCAATTTTATGAGTCTACATTAAAAGAATAAGCAATAAATAATTTTTTTCTCAAGATTTTTCTTCCATGTTCATTGAATGATAGCTTTCTTCCATATTTAAGAAACAAAATTATAACTTTAGTACAAAGCACAAAATCCAAAGGCGTGTATTCGGTGCTCTCCTATGCCCAACCACAAAGTTTGCAGCAATTATCAAATTTCTCCAATTCCTACACGAAGTTGATAAAATTAAGGACAATATTAGGTAGATACACGTGCACACTTTGCTTTAGGAAAGTGCAACATGAATTTAATTTCTAAGGCTTACAATGATCGTATGTATTGGCAAGAAAAATATACTCCCTCCGTCCCACTACAAACTACACACTTTCCATTTAGGCGTCCCACTACACACTTCCTAATGGAAATGTTATATTACTTTTATATTAATGGGACCCACATGTCATACTCACAACAACAATTCAATTACTATTTCCTACTCCACTTTCTCTCTCCTACCTCCCTTTTCATACTCACAACACAAACTCCACTAATACTTTTTCTTAATCCCCGTGCAAATAGTAAGTGTGTAGTTTGTAGTGGGACGGAGGGAGTATATGTTACACATTCAAGTAGCCTTCACTTTTAACAATTCCTACTTTACTGCTTAGTATTAGTTTTATCACTACTATACTATGAAATATAGACATCAAGCATTTACATGCCCAAAGTAATATTAAAGGTTAAAGGAACTTAAGATAAATACATGTTAAGACAAATTTGCTACATCCATCAAAACAATAGATAGTGAGAGATGAAACTACAAGAAGAACTTACTCGGCATGCTTCTCTCATTCTCTCAATTTGCTTGGGAGTTTTAATCTTCAGAAACATGAAAATTTGAAAGGAAACTAGAAGTTAGATAACTATTATATGTTTACTGAAAAAACTCCCCAACTTAAATCTTAGTTTACACATAAAATTTTAACTCAAAAATACCTCGACAACGTGCTGCAGGTTGCTATTGGGCTCACTTTTCGGTATCCCCTACAAAGTCAAAATAAATTATATAGTACTTGATAGATACAACTTAATTGGAAGTACACCATCTACATCTTGAGGAATTTGAATATCCTTGACAAATGACCAATCAATTTTTTTCCTTCTTGATATTATTTGATAAATAAAGTTTCCATCATTACACAGAGTCATCATCATATTGGCACAATATAGTACCTATAATAGAGCAAAGACAAAGAAGAAAAACTCATGGAGACAGAAGTAACTTCAGCAACTCACATCAACTGCCCAGTCAGGTAGTTCAATATGAGCAGGGACAAGACGTGTTTTTGATATGGGATATGGCCTCAATGTCCTGCAGGGGAATATAGGAATTTGAATTACAAGATTCCCAGGATAAGAAAACATAGCCTATCAGCTAAATAAACTGAATATTATCATCTTACATTTCTACCTAATAGAACATATGCTAAATATGGAATGGAAACAAAGCGAGTTGTGGGGTCCTGAGAAAAGAATGTCCTAATGTTAGAGACACAAAGCGGTCAATGCAATAATAGAGCGAGGATTCTAGAAAATTGTGGAAAGAAATTAAGGATTGGATGAAAAAATCAAGCCAAATCATCCTTCGCCACAAATAATTAGATCAGCTACAATAGAGGAATCAGAAAAACATGGTTATTAAAACAAAGTAAAGATGCATGATATTTAATCTTTAACCTTGAACCATAATACACTCATCTCCAATAGAAGTCTAACATCACGATTCTCAAAGGAGTTTCACAAAAAAACAAAGCTGAAACTATTAAGAACGAGAATCATTTTTAAAAGCAAGTACCCTGTCCAATCAAATTGGGGACATTCTGGCGTTCGATCCTTCCCTCTTCTGATGCAGTATTGCCAATCATCACCAGATGAAGCTGCAACTTGATTATAAGCAGTGCCTGATCCATTTAATGTTAATTTTGCCTTCAAATGGATTGATTTGTGGGAGCTCCAGGATGCCTTAAAACAGTCCTGAGTGCTGAGAAGAGATGAAAGTTCTTGAATAAAATTGATGAACCAAGTCACAGCCAAAAACATTTAACTAAGGTAAATTCATTAAATGAAAGTTAAGGAACCAGAGAAGTCAATAAAAACTTCAGCAACTTAAAAGTAAAGGCACTACAAAATACATTCTTAATAGGCCTACCAGTTGCAAGGTATTGTACTCAAGTGGTTATGTTTGGTTAACAGTAGCAGTGTAATGATTGACATTAACTCCTCAGACTAGGATACAAATGTTATGTAAGCACAAAAGGCAAACAGCAATAAGAAACGGTGAGTACAAACCAGAAAGCAGAGCCTTCACGAGGAAGCTTTAACTCCACACATTTGGGACACCTGCAAATAGGAAAAGGACAATTATATAAAACATGGAGGACAACCTAAATAAAATTTACTCAAGAGGATACAACTAGAAATGTGCAGTTACAACAAAGCATTCACAACAACAACAAAGCCTTAGTCCCAAAATAATTTGGGGTCGGCTAACATGAATCCGCATATGTCATCATTGTGCAAGAAAAGATGTAAGAAAAAAATAAGTTAAAAGAAGAAATAGGTGGGAAAATATATATATATATATATATATATATATATATATATATATATATATATATATATATATATATAAATTAGAAAATGAAAAGAGAAGCAGAAAAAATAAAAATAGAAGAATAAATATATAATAGATAGGGAAAATAAAAAAAATCAAAAAAAAAAAATCAACCCCCAAAATAATTTGGGGTCGGCTAACATGAATCCTCATATGCCATTTTGAAAGAAAAAATGTGAGGAAAAAAAAAAGGAAGAGAAAAAAAGGGAAGAGAGAAAATAAATTAGGTGGGGATAAAATTTGGATGAAGTAAAGAAGAAAGATAAAATTAAGAATGATGGTAAAAAAGAATATATATAGGAAAATAAAAAAAAGGAAAATTATTAATTATCCCCCATCACCCAAATAAATTTTTGCCCTCCACTTCGGCCTTTACAACGCCATATTTTCATCCAAGCCGCTATAGTGAAATTGTCATATAAATTTTGTTGTTTGACGAGTAATGTTGTAAACATTGGGATACAGATAATTGCAGATTCGGATTACCCTCAAACAGATTGTTGGACAGGATTTCTACAGCTAGTACAAAAAATTATACAAGTAAATGTCGGATTGGGTGATGGCTCCTGTACAAAGGAGAAGTGCATTCCTACAAAAGAAAACTATCCAAACAGGATACATTCAAATCTAGTATCATCTCCATATTCCAAAAGAGCTATGCACACAGTATGGACGCTATGAGCCTACTTATGGACATCTCTACTGCTCAGAGGGTCAACCGATTCTCTCCCTCCAAACCATCCAAAGAAAACACAAGGGAGCTGTACTTAAAAGGTAAATTTTGGTCATGCTTGTGTATAAGTAGAAGCTCCAAAGTGGCTCCTTTACCGACATAATCATGAGCCGTGCAATCTGGAACACGGGGGACAAATGCTCCATAACTTATTATTGAGCAGTACACCAATTCATATAAATATTCTCGCTCGTTCTTACAATTACCCAAGTTAGAAATGTTTCACCCAGAGCCTCCCATGCATAATATTATCTTTCAAATTATTTCGCGATATGGGTAGCAAACTTTGACACCTTAACTGATAAGGCAAAAATTATCTTTTCAGCATAACTGCTAAAAGCCCTTTTGACTTGTTTAGGCATGCAACGAAAGTAAATGCTATGCCACTGCCTTAATCATCTTTTTTCAAAGTAATAAAGCTACTAATATAAACAAACATCTAACCACATAATTCTAATGAAAAACCCACGGACATAATTTCAGATCGAAGCTTAACATACTGGCTCGACACCCATATTATGCATAACCTAATCACAGTCTGGCACAACTGCATTAACTCCATCTGTTAAACTTTGCGCGAGATAGTACAACCCTCTATGATCTTGTAACAAACTATAAATTAAACAACTTTGGTCAATCAACAATTGTACCCCTTGAATCCCTATGTATCCAGCTTATTTCTTCAGACATTAAGAAATTTAACATGAAACCATTTTACTCACACACACACACACACACACACACACACTTAGATTTCATATCATTGTCTTGCAGTTCTTATAATACAATCATGGTTCCTAAAGGTGTATTTGCTGAATTCAATAAAAAATGACCCTTGCAAGACCAATTAAACGATAGGAATAATTACCAACTTATGCAATGTACTTCGATTTCAATAAAGGCAGTGTACTATCTAGTGACAACATAATGCAATGTACTTTCTAATCGTGTTACAAATAATGCAATTTTGTTGCATTGTTTGAGTTAAAATTAGAAAGTACATTGCATAAAAATAGTACGCATATTGCATTATATGTAACGAACTGATAAAGTACATTGCATTAGATGTCATTAGATAGTACATTGCATTGATTGTAAAATCGTGAAAGTACGTTGCATATTTTGGTCAATATTAAAAAAAAAATACCATGTTGTGGATGACAAGGAGTTACATAAAAACTAGTGCTACACCCGTGCGTTAAACGCACAGATAAAAAACTATTTCAAAAAAAGTTAGAAATAATAGGAGAAGTTGATCTCCATAGAGCACGTCACATATCTATCCCTTTTATTTTTTTCCTTTTTCTTTATAGCAGTTCACTATCTTACAAATGTGAAATGACAAAATCAATCAAGTTTTCAATTCCAAAACTGGCTGTGAAAACGGGAAACGAAAATGGAAAGCTTTCTTGAGAAATTAAGGAGCTATGAAAAGTCTAAGTTAAGGAGCCATTTGGCGGTGATTAGGCGCCCTAGGCGTGACCTAGGCGTGCCCAACGCCAAGAAAGCTGGTGTTCACAAAGGAGCCAAAGGCACCAAAATTTATACTATTTCATTTCCTAGCACTATGCTAAGGCCTCTCAATATATACTACTCCATTTTCTAGCATTTCAATTCCTAAATGATGTGGGATTAATATCCCATTAGATAGTACATTGCATTGATTGTAAAATCGTGAAAGTACGTTACATATTTTGGTCAATATTAAAAAAAAATACCATGTTGAGGATGACAAGGAGTTACATAAAAATTGTTCATACAACACACATACAGAAACACAGAAAATGAGCTGAATGAAATCAATTGCAAGGTCAAGAGAAGAGTAAGAATGCATACTGAAGTTTGGCAGGCTTGCCGCACTGAACACAAGATAATCCAGTCTCCGCCACATCCGATCCACCGGACATTTCTAACTCAAATTCCTTTGTAAATTCTGCAAAATTTCAGTTCTGTTTAAGCATGTGTATAAATCAATAAACCAGGAAGAACATCAATCAGGCAATTGATTGTGCAATTACCTCCAACGCGATGGTGGTTGTGGTGACGGAAAACAGACGGAGCTCAGACGGAGCTAGGGTTTTGGTACGTACAGCTGATAGAATTGACTGCAAAGGTTTTGAATTTTGACTTGAACACCTTGAATTGTTTTTTTTTTTTTTTCTTGAGAATTTTTATTTGCCCGCACAATTACTTAAATACCATCTAAATGCAATTTTTACGAAAATGTCATCAAATGAAATGATCATGCTACCCTTTAGTGTTGTTATACACCCAATATTATACCCCACAATTAAATTTCTTCAACATTACTTACCTATTTACTAAATAAACCTGTAATTTTAAATCTAGTTTTCATCTACCTATTAAATTTTCATATATCCACCATTAAATTTTCACCATCCTTTAAACCTTACAAACTTATTTTTCTTACCTTCCCTCCTACCTCCATCATCAATAATAAATAAAAAAAAAACCTCTCTCCCTCCTATCAAGCTTCCAAAATTATTACAGAATTCTCTCTTTAATGTTACTAGCAGTACCCCCGTGCGATGCACGGACAGCTATTAACACATATTGACGAAAATTCATACAAATATAATAGAAAATAGAAATGATTGTGTACATTGTAAAATATTTTTTTGAAAACTATATTATTAGTACAAATATCAGATTGAAGGTCACTTAAATAAATATATATTTAAGGCATAGTTAGTTTGTACGAAGCGCGTTTTATACGTAAATTCCCGTTCTATTCAATAATAATCACATTTGACATCCCTTTATTTCCTTATAAATGTAGAGATTAATAATATGACATAGAAAAATAAGAAAATACAATAAACTATAAACAAATAAGTATATAATAATATACAAATATTATCAATATTTAAAATTTATTCAAAAAAATGAATATTTTATAAAAAAAGAAACTCAATGAAAATTTATAATCATATGTTTTCATTATTTCTACAGTACTATTAAGGAAAAAAATTGTCCTTCTATTTAAAAATGAATATTTCTTTCATCCCATAATTAATAATACTTTCTATATCTAAAAAAAAAAAGAGATTCCTTTGCCTAAAGGAATTTACTTGTCTACAAAATTAATATATATTTTCTGAGACGAAGAAAATAACATTATAAAAATTAATTTTTACAAAATAATACTACTTCAGGTAAAGGAAAAAAATTACTATTTTCGTCCCAATGAATATTTTATAAAATATTACTTAATTTGTTTAAAAAATTAATGTCATATTTTGAAAAAAAGGCACTAACATTAAAACAATTCAAAAATGAATATTACTTTCGATTCAAAATGAATAACCCAAAGATAATACAACATTTTTTATCCAAAAAAATGATCATTATTCCCTTTATCCCAATTAATATTTTAAAAACTAATAATACTTCATTCGCCTCTGCAATTAATGTTTGTAATGTTAGTGCATTTGTTTCAAAATATGACATTAATTTTTAGGCGAATAACGTAGTATTATTTTTTAAATTGTTGATTGAGCCAAAGGAAGCAATGTTAATTTTTCTTGGACATAAAGAAAAATTCTATTTTGTAAGGAAAAAAAATTACTTCAATTAAAAAATGAATATTACGTTCGTCCCATCATTAATACTACTTTCTATATTGTTTAAAAAAATTCAACTTTTTAAGAAAAAAATATTCCTTCAATTGAAAAATGAATATTAATTTCATCTCATAAGTAATACTACTGTCTATATAAAAGAAAAAAATTCCTTCCTTTGCCTCAATGAACTTATTTGTCTCAAAAATTAATATTTTTTTCCAGACACGAAGACACGAACATTATAAACATTAATTTTTACAAAATAATACTACTTCGGGGAAAAAAATAAATTAATATATTTGTCCAAAGGAATATTTTATACAATATTACTTAATATGTTTAAAAAATTAATGTCAAATTTTGAAAGGAAGGAACTAACATTAAAAACAATAATTTATATTTAAAAAGTAAAATTATGATTATTATTATCATCATTTATAATAAAAAAATATACTTCAAACTTAATGTATTTTCAAAAAAAATATATTGAAAAATTAAAAAGTAAAATAAAGAAAGGATAATTAAGAAATTTATATTTAAGAAAGGGTTTTTTTTTGTGTCCAAATTAAATGAAATTAGTCTCTAATTAAAGAGGAAAAAAAATTATGAATTTTGGTGTAAAAATTTTTTTAAAAAAATTTTTTTTTATAAAATATTTGAGGTCGAAAAAAGGGGATGAAAAATAAAATCTGAAATAAAACGGGCCAATCAGAGTGCGACACGTGTCACTTAAAAAAAAAAAAACCATTACGCGTCACACGCGCCTTTGTCGGCGCGTGTGATGCACGCGCCCAATGACAGCTTGCCAAGTGTCTCTCCGCCTTGTTTATTGCCAAAATGCCACTGAGTGAAATTACTAAAATGCCCCCCGTTTTGGCTCCAAGGCTGTGCTCCTTTTATATTACTTTAGATTATATTGTGTTGAAAGATCAATCATCGATAAAAGAACACCTGACCTATGCGTGAATATAAATATTTTGAACACTTTAATCGTTTTTACCATGTTTTTTTTGGACTTTTTAACAAATTCTTTTAACTACGATTCGGTTGGTATTAATCAAACATATTTGAAATGTTTGGTGTCTTTCAATCGAATATATTTACATTATCCGACCAAATACTACCGAACATACAAAGGTTGTTCATGGAACACTGACCGAACATTGTGTAATTGTTCAACCATTGTCGCCCGACTATTTTGAAATTGTTCCTCTGCCCTTGTCTGAACATTATGTAATGTATGGAAATTGATTTTTTTTTTTTAAATCTTCTTTCTCTCCCTGCGTTCTTCTTTCTCTTTGTCTTTCTTTTCGCTCTTATCGTTTTCTTCTTTTTTTAAGCCTCGAATGAATGCCTGAGTGTGTAGGTGTGTTTTCTTAATTTAGGTGGGTGTTTATTTAAGAGTTTAAAAGGGTAAAATAGGAATAATGTGGTGTATTTGATGATGAATGTTTAATTTTTTTGGTGGAATTAACATTGCGGGAGTTATTCAGTAATTGTGAGGGTTGAATAGCAATTCTCTTTTTTCTTTCTTTCTATTTTGAAATATTTTTTTTAAAAAATGGAAATATTAAATCAGGTCCAATGATATAGAGAAAATGATGTAAATGAAGATACGCAGCGGAGAATAAAGTAACCGGGATAGACAAATAATCGAATTATCGATTACCTGACCTTATTCGAATCCACGAATTAGGGTTTTGATAAGAACTCCGAAGAGATCTTCTGCAAGCCAATATAAATTGACCAAGTTTACCGAAGGGACACAATTGCAAAGCAATCAATTTGTTTAATTTATCAAAGTCTATCTATTACAAAGTCCTACCATAACTATTTATACTAATCAAAGAACATTCTAGACATAATGAAAGACCATGAATCTGTACCAAAATGAAAAGACACAAAACGAAAAGACATGCCTTTTAACGAAAAGACAAAACACTTCAGATGCCTCCAGGAACCCCTCGGCCGAGGCAGCTGTAAGTACCCCAATCTGGATCACTCCCTTTCAAACACCCGAGAAACACCGTAGACTCATCCACGCAGTCTCAGGGACCTCTCTCACTCAAAACCCTCTCAAAACCCTCTCAAACCCCCAACCAAACCAAGGGAGGAGCCTTTCTGGGATAAAAAGGGACAAAAGGACCTTTTGGGAATTTTCAGGAAATCAGAAAAGCAATTAAGGTCCGTACGGACCTCTTTGTTTCAATGATTACTAAATCCCCTTAAAGTCCACAATATTCCCTCAAATCCCGGGAGAAATGATGACTTCCATGCAGAGTTGGTCCGTACGGACCTCTTTGCATGCAAGATGGTCCGTACGGACCTTATTGCTCAGGGAACATCATCATTCCCAAATATTCTCCATCATTGCAGATTCCCTCAAATCGAGGAAATCCAAAATTCTGGATAACCAAGAAGGTCCGTACGGACCTCTTTGCTCCGAAATTTTTACTATAAATAGAGGGCTCCCCCTCCTCATTTTTTTCACACCTCCCACTTCTCTCTTCCTCCCTAAGCCTTCTGGCTCCCCTTCTAAGACCTTTCGAGGCATTCCCGGCCCCTTCGGATCCTTCCGAGGCCTTCCGAGCCCCCTCGAGGTGCTCCGAAGCCTCTCCGAGCGCTCCCGAGACGCTCCCGCGCTGCCCCGAGGCACTCTCGAGGTACTCTGAGGCCCCTCGTGGTACTCCGAGGCCTTGCCTGGTCTTTCCACGGTGTCCCGACTCTTTCCGAGTCAAACCGACGATCCCAAACCACGCCGAAACTCTGCCCGAGTGACTCCTGCCACCACAACGCACGCCGAAACTCTGCCCGAGTGATCCCGACGATCCCCACGCACGCCGAACCTCTGCCCGAACGCAGCCTACAACCTCAACTCACGCCGAAACTCTGTCCGCAGACAACCGGCATCCCCGAAGCAATCCGGAACGCTACTCCGACCTCAAACACTATTCCCCTGCGGAAGACAGACACGAACCAACATTGGTAAGGCTTCCTTCCTATTCTATTTCAATACATTTCAATACAATGTAGACATCCGATACAGCATGCATTTTTAAAAGCACACACACACACACACAACATTTAAAGGATATTAGGGGTATCCGAAAGACTCGTTTTACGAGGCTACTCGGGTGAGCTCTAATATTCTAATATTCTCTTCCCGAGGAGTCATCTGACCTCCGAACTCAAAATCTCATCACACAAAAACAGTTTAAAATTTATCTTTAAACTGATGCCCTTTTTCAATGTTTTGGGCTTAATAAAAACGGCGTGGCGACTCTACAAATGCGAAAACAAACGGCGAGACACCTCCAACGCGAAAGATGCCAGATGCCGGGGCCGCGAGGCCTTTCTCGGATCCGGGCTATTTCAGTTGGCGACTCCGCTGGGGACATTTTGTTTTAAAAACTTTTAAACAAAACAAAAGATTTTTAAAACAATGATGAGGGTCAAACTTTCATTTTACCCCTTCCTTTAACTGTTGTGTGTGTGTGCACGTGCTTCGTTTTTATTTTACAAAAAAAAAATAAAAATTAAAAATGCATCAATATACATCTGTGCATACATTTAAAATTCTTCAAAAATTTCTATTTTACTCGAGAAAAAGAATTTTAGAGACCGCACACTACGCGCACCGTCGCCTCGGTTACACCGCACTCTACTCACACCGCGCCTCGGTTACACCGCACACTACGCGCACCGCTGCCTCGGATACACCGCACACTACAACCCTTAACCCGGAGTGGTCTCAGTTGCAGTCCGTTTGGTCTTCCTAGGCCTCTTGGGCGCGCACGGGAGCATTCCAAACATCCCATCCTAGCCAAGCGTCAACCCTGCACGTTTGAGTCTTGAGTCACACTCTGTCCAAACTCGGTTGGTTTTTACCCGGTCCGTGTCATACATGCCTGGATACATATCCCATGCCGGCCATTTTCTGAGTCAAAGCTCGGAACTCAAGATCCCTTGCGCAAGCAAAGCGATAAAAGGTCATGCTAAAATCTTGACCTGATCTTGATTTCCGAAGCTACACCCAGACGATGTTCCGTCACGGATATACATCCATGCTTGCATGACACCATGTCATCACGCCTTTGATACGTCAGCCATGACGATATGACCCAGCCAACGCCTAACGTCACAGATCCCTTGCGCAAGCAAGGTAAAGAGAGGTCATGCCGAACTCTTGACCTGATCTTGACTCAGTGGCCGGCTCGGTTCACTATTCACATGGCTAACGCATCAAAACGAACATGACAGGCTCGGTCCTTAGGTTCGATTTTTCTTTTAGGCCGGTGGAAACCGCTTGCACTATAGGACCCTCGCACTGGGCCGGCCCACCCCGGGATGTCGAAATACAGGTGCAAAACGAGGGGCTTATAGCCGCACAGATGGTCTCCACTGACCCAGGATCTAGCATAGTTGCGAAAAAGAAGAGCAATCTTTTCCAACCTACCTAGGCTTCTGAGAAAACATGTTTTAAGTAAATTAAAACAACAAAAAAAAAAATCATAAAAAATAAAAGAAACGAAAACCGCATGCCACGTGAGCTTTCCCCTTTTATCCCAAGAGGCCATTCCCGTGTCTAAACCTTGCCCATCACCCCCTCCAGCTAACAGAGAGTGGTCGAGAGTACCCGGGAACCCGTCTCCCAGTGTCAAAACAGCAAGGTCCTACCTTCTTCCCAGCTCCGTCACCAGGACACTCCGTCAATCCCCCATGGCCAAGTCAGTGGATAACAACGATGGGAACGGGACCTTACCCCCAAGAAATTTCCCCACACTGGAAGAAGTTTGGCAGGTCCTCATGGCTATTGAGAAACGTCAAGGTGAGCAACAAGCCTGGATCGAAGGTGCCATGCACCACTTCGGAACCTTAGCCACCCAACCACCTGGGGCTTCCCAAGCCATGACTGCTCCTACAGCCTCTAACGTCTCTCATTGTCTCCCAGAAGTCAACCTGTTACCCTCGTACGAGCCATGCAGTTATGACGTAAGGCCACAAGACCTTCCAGAGGAAAGCCTGCCCATCCAGCCTCCTGAGGTCCCGGTACCACCGCTGAACAACGAACACATCTGGTGGGACGTCTGCGATTGCAGTGCTTGTCTGGAAATGGAATTCCAGGATGCAATGAACGAGGGCCGTCCTCGACGAAAGAAGAAGCTATCTTCTCAACAAAAGTGAAAAAGTGGTACGAATCTGGTGATCCCACGGTCGGAACCCTTGGAGAACCCTCGGGAAAGTTTGACTACTACGTCATCTACTCCAAGAAATCTCCCCGGCCTAGTTCTGCACAGGCCACGGCAATGTTTGCTCCATGATCAGCTGGGACGAGCTTCGCACCGCCACCGAAGGCCCGAAGGTCCAGACAATCCAACCCCTGTCTTGGGAAGATCTCAAAGCCACTATTGATGCTTCAAGAAAAGCCACTTGACGGTGAACGAATTGAAATGCGCAGCCCGGCCTTATGCCAATCGGGCTCCTCCCACTCCGAAAACGGAGAGACAAGCAAAACCACAAGTCCAGAGGTGAATGTTCGACACGTTCCGGTCAAATCCCAGTGAATCCTCCACGGACGGACAAAAGGCCAGTCATACCTGAGCCACGAACCGAAAAGGGACCACTACGCCAAAGAAGCCGAAACCTTGGACCCAAAGGTTGAAGATCACTGTCTTGACACAGCCTCAAGCGCACTCAGCTAACATCTCACTCTGGTCCTTACTCACTTCATCTTACCCGCACAAGCTCAAGTTGGAAGAAAGCCTGGCCTGCACCATGGTTCCCATCACAAGTGACACCTGATGAAGCAGCCGTATGATTGGCAACGTCAATTACGGCAATATCATCACCTTCACATGAGCTCGATCTTCCAAAATTTGGGGCCGACCACAATGAGCCTCTCTACATAACAGCTCAACCGGACGAGCGCCGTCTCCCTCGGGTGTTGGTAGATGGGGGATCATCCAGCGTGGACGTCCTTCCAGCCAAAATGATGGATTTGCTAGGGATCAAAGCAACGATCTAAAACCCTCGACTCAGGCAATCAAGGCATACGACTCAACATCCCGCCCAGTCTTGGGAATAGCCACCTTGAACCTTTGGTTTGGAAAACAAATGGTCCCGACAGACTTCCAAGTCATCGACATCCCGATCACATTCACTTGCCATTTTGGGACGCCCTTGGCTACATCGGATCAATGGGGTGGCATCCACTCTCCATCAGTGCGTAAAGTTCGTCCAAGGAACAGATATGACCATCATCTACGGCGACAAAGATAGTCACCGAGAGGACCGATACAAACGGCGTCCGGTCTTAGAAATCAAACCCGACGATGATGGCATGATGTTAACAGGTTCACCGTCGAAAGCCCAAAGGCCCAAGTGTGCCACATAGACCTGCCTTTGATTTGGGACAAGATCCCTCCCCAGATGAAAATGATGAAGCACATGAACTACATCCGGGGCTCGGTTTGGGAAAACGCCATCGGGGCACTCAACAGATCATCAATCTCAAAGAACAGAATACCCTGCACGGACTGGGATACTCTCCTACTCCCTAAAACATTGCGGAGTACAAGCGAGCTGCACGGAAACGCTCCCCAGATACCAAACGAGGCTTGCACGCAATCTCCGAGCTTCGTCCTTACGGCTTCGACATGACCCAAGTACTTCACAAGGAAGGTCGGCAACTTGGAAGAAGATCCAGAAAGGGAACAGAGCCGATCGGCGCCAAACAAAGCCGGCCGACAACCATGGACAAGCTCCAGCTGAACACAGCAAGATTCGGAGGCCTCGAAGCCAAATCCTGTCCGAAGAGCATTCCTCGACACACCGCCCCTGCCAGGATCCACAACCACCACTATTCACAGCGAATTTTGGTTCGGAAAAACTGCCTCTTTGGCGGAAGAACTCGAAAAACTCTCTGTCAACACTCCTGCCTTCAACAAGCGGGACGAGTTTGCATTCGAGCTAGCAATGCCCAAAACAAAAGCAAGAGACTCCGCAGACGATGCTTGGGACGACCCACTGCTCCACCTCGCTCTTCAAAGAAGAAATCGAGATGCCGGATCTAATCGATTTTGTTTCGATAACTCTGTGATAGCAATGATCGGGAACGGTGACATAAAGCCTTTCAAGCCCCATCTCCTATCAAGCTCATTGCCACTCAATAACCGGGCCACATTCTCCTGACTCTTGCCAAAGAAAAAGGACATGATCGAACAACTTGGTCCGACCCCTCGAGTCCTAGAGTCTAGTGTCAAAACTCATCCCGAGTCCATTAGCTTTGAATTTGAGTCTCTCGAGTCATCGATGGCCTCACGCCGAAGATTACGAACTCATTGCCAATAATGTATTCCCGTATGCTCTTAATGAATGCTTCGATCTTTCCGAGTATCCTCTCATTGCATCTTTAACAACTGATAAATTAACTAACACACAAACAGTTAATAACGATTCACTTGATAAAGAAGCAGACACATTAAACGAACAATACATTAAGCACATCTTTAAGCATGTTGTCAAACGAGAGAAAAACCGGGCCCAAGCTGCCGAGGAGGTTTTAACCAAAGTGAATTTGGGAACCGCCAAGAGCCAAAAGAGACGCAAATCGGAAGTTTCTTCACCGGCACAGAGCAAGACGCATTGACTGCATTGCTCAAAGAGTTCGTGGACGTGTTCGCTTGGTCTTACCAAGACATGCCCGGATTAGATCCTAACATTGTGGAGCACCGGATTCCCTTAAATCCCGAGGCTAAGCCCATCAAGCAAAAGCTACGCCGAATCAAGCCAGAATGGTCTTTACAAGTCAAAGAGGAGATCGAAAAAATGCTCCGCGTCGGCTTCATCAGGGTGATCGAGTACCCCACATGGCTCTCCAATATTGTCACGGTCACCAAGGCCAATGGAAAAGTACGCTGTTGCGTGGACTTCCGAGATCTCAACAAAGCAAGTCCCAAGGACGATTTTCCACTACCCAACATCGACATGTTGGTAGACACTACAGCCAATTTCGAAGTCAAGTCCTTCGTGGACGGTTTTGCCGGCTACAATCAGATCAAGATGGCCGAAGAAGACCAAGAAAAGACAGCTTTCACAACCCCCTGGGGAACTTACTGCTACACAGTAATGCCATTCGGGCTCAAGAATGCCGGGGCTACTTACCAGCGGGCGACAACCGCCCTCTTCCACGATATGATCCACAAAGAGATCGAAGTATACGTCGATGACATGATCGTTCACTCAAAGGGATCGGACGGACAACACCTCATGAGACCTGAGAAAATTCTTCAATCGCCTCCGAAAACACTCAATGAGGCTTAACCCGCCAAATGCACATTTGGGGTTAGCCGAGGCAAGGTTTTGGGATACGTAGTCACCGAGAGAGGCATCGAGGTGGATCCTCAAAAGATCAAAGCTATCATCGAAATGAGACCACCGCAAACCCGGACGAGAGGTGAAAAGCTTCATGGGCCGCCCGCAATATATCGCCCGCTTCGTCAACCAATTGACCTCTATGTGCGAGCCAATCTTCAAGCCGATGAAGAAGAACGCCGACATCGAATGGAACTCAGAATGCCAAGATGCCTTTGAACAAATAAAAGCATACCTTGTGAGTCCTCCGATTCTCTGCCCTCCCCACGAGGAAAAGCCACTGTTGCTATACCTAACTGTGACCGACACCGCAGTTGGAGCCATGCTCTGTCAAGAAAAGAAAGAGTCACGGGTCGAAAACGCCATCTACTTCGTCAGCCGGAAGCTTCAAGGAAGTGAACTCAATTACTCGGCCCTCGAGAAAACCTGCGCAGCTCTGGTATGGGTTGTCGGGAAACTACGGCACTACATGCAGTCGCACACAGTCACACTTGGTTTCCAAAATGGACCCGGTCAAGTACCTCTTCGACAAACCATCTCACAATGAGGCTTGCCAAATGGTCTGTCTTCCTGGCAGAATTCGACATCAAGTACGTAAACCAAAAATCAATCAAGGGACGGGCCATGGCCGAACAACCGGCCGATTTCCCAACCGACGAGGCTCGAGGCCACTGAACCACAATTTCCGAGACAGGGAATCTTCGCAATCGAAGGCGAAAACCGATGGCAACTATTCTTTGACGGAGCGGCCAACCAAAAGGGGAACGGCATCGGTATGCTCTTGGTGGATCCCAAGGACGAGCCCGCCCCAATTGCTATAAAGCTCAATTTCGAGGTAACCAACAATGCCGCCGAATATGAAGCTGCTTATTCTTGGACTACAAGCCGCACTCGAGAGGAATGTCCAGAACTCGAAGTTTATGGGGACTCGGCCTTGATCATCAACCAAGTCTCCAACAAGTGGAAAACCATAGACCCGGGCTTGCAAAAATACCATGCCTGCATAGAGGACCTCATCACACAATTCGAGGAGGTCACCTTCCATTACTTGCCAAGAGACCGAAACAGGTTTGCAGATGCCTTAGCCACCTTGGCCTCCCTTGTGGAAATCCCTGAAGGAAAAGCAATCAAACCCTTCAAGGTCGGACGAAAGGAAGTTCCTGCCTACTGTTGTGAGATCGAACCGGAACCTAAGCCCGTCAATGAGCCGTGGTACAACCAGATCTTCCAATACCTCAAGAACGGGGAAACTACCTTCATGAACAAGGAAGGACAACACACAGAAGGGGTCAAAACCAAGAGCATCATGGCCCTAAAACGCCTTGCCTCTCACTTCGTCATCCTCGGGGACATGTTATACAAGAAACGCTACCATGGGCCACTCCTACGCTGCGTCAGCCAGGAAGAAGCGAGCCAGTTCATGAACGAAGTCCACAATGGGGCTTGCGGTCCCCACATGAATGCCAGAGCCCTGATGCAAATCATTCTCGGGATGGGCTACTACCTGGATCTCCATGGAGGCGGATTGCATCCACTTTGTCCGAAGCTGCGACAAGTGCCAACGGGTCTCCAACCTCAATCATCTGCCGCCCCACGATCTCTCCTGCATGACTACACCTTGGCCCTTTGCCACTTGGGGACTTGACGTCATCGGGAAAATCGCTCCGCCAGCGAGAACGGTCACGAGTTCATCTTAGTAGCCATCGACTACTTCACCAAATGGGTCGAAGCCGAGTCCTACAAGGTACTCGCCTCCAAGAAGGTCGCACATTTCCTCAAGGAAAACATCATATGCCGATACGGCATCCCAAATGAGGTCATATCGGACAATGGCTCACACTTCGAAGGGGAATTCGACAGACTGCTGGCTGAATTCAAGATCACACGCCACAAATCTTCTCCCTACCGGCCACAAACAAACGGCGCCGTGGAAGCAGCAAACAAAACCCTCGAACGGATCATCCGAAAAATGACCACCCGAGGACGAGATTGGCCCGAGAAGCTGCACCTTGCACTTTGGGGCTACCGCACATCGCCGAAACAGCCACGGGAGAAACCCCATTTGCCACGACATACGGGATGGAAGCGAGTCCTTCCCATCGAGCTAGAAATTCCCTCACTCCGAGTCTGCTGGAAAATGACATCAACGAAGTCGAATGGCTCACGAAGCCGACATGACGAATTGGCTTTGCTAGACGAGCGACGACTAAAGGCCATGGAACACGTCCGAGCCTATCAAAGCAGGATGGCTAGAGCTTTCGACAAGAAAGTCAAATCCCGAGACATCAGGGAAGGTGACCTTGTACTCAAAGAAAAGCCTCCTACTCGAACCAACCCACTGGGAAAATGGGAACCCACATGGATCGGCCCTTTCGTGGTTCAAAAGATCTTCTCCGGAGGCGCCATGAAGCTAACAGACCTAGACGGCAATCCCTTCATGAATCCAGTCAACGGAAGCAAACTTCGCAGATACTTCGCCTGAAGAAGAACAACTGTGCATCTCTTGGCACTCCATGTAGTGTCGAACTACGCAGACCTGAGCCCTCTAGTCCGGGGGAACGTAGGCAACCTTAATTGGTCCGGTCTAAAAATACACAAAAAAGTCAAAAGTTTGAATGTCAACCAAGACCTCCATCAAGCTCCGCACTTTTCAAGAACACGCCCCAGCAGTCACCTTGACCAAGTCAAACGACAGCGGCAACATCAAAGGACATCCAAGGGTCACTCAGCATCAAACGACTGACTCATGTCTACTTCCAAGCCAGGGGCTTGTCTTCGCCCTCACGCGCTTCAAAAAAAAAAAAAGAGAGCTCGAGCAAGGGCTCACAAAAAAATAAAAAAAAAACAATAAAAAAAAAAAAAGAAGCTCAAACAGAAGCTGCGAAATTGAGGTCAAGAGCCCGACGCCAACAAAAGGCAAGGAAGCAACGAGAAAAAGACCGTCAAAACAACTTGTCCAGGGAGCATTCAACCTCTCAGCCAAGCACAAGGCCTCAGCAAAGGGGATTGCCGTCAGGGCCCAGGCTCAGGTCAGCGGATGCAATGTAAAAGTTCAAAGATGGACGCCGACAAAGTGCACAACAGAAGCAAAGGCAAACAAAAGATCTTGCGTCTCGACAAAGCTTTAAAAGTAAATCACAAATCACTAACGGTTACAACATTTCTTGATGAGTTCAAGCACGGTCTACTCTCAAGTTCACAACATGCTAAAAGACAGCTTAATACATTTAACTAATAATGTGTTTGCAATGCAATGAGTGGATACCTAGGAGGTCATTCCGCGCCATCTGCGCTTGTCCCCTCGCCATTCTTTCCTTTCTTCCCTCGTCCCCGGCGAGTCTTCTTTCGCTCCACGTGAACCAACTCTGCGTCTCTCAGTCCGAGATCAGGGGTCCTCCCCGTAGAGTCAAACAATCCAGTAGCTCTCAGGGCTTCATTCGCCCGTGCTTCGGCTCGGATCTCCTCCCTGCGAGTCTGTAAAAGAGGACCTCTCCCTGTCAGTCGGTCAACTCTAGTCTCGTAGTCAAACAAAGCGTCTCCCGTCACATCCAAAGGGTCGGACCAGGCTTCGGCACTCCTAAGGCAATAGCTGCTACGGCAACCGGGTCCCAGAATCGCTGCACGCCTGCTCTCCAAGACCACTTGGGGCCCCAACACGCCGCTCATACCGGGCCAGATCTTGAGTCGTCAACACGACACTCTCCCGACGTCTAAGGAGTACCACAGGAGGGAAAGCGGAATACTTCCATACCCTCAGACAATACAAGAAGGCACCTGGAGCTGCCATACAAAGAGGAGCTATCTCCGCAGTAGCAAGGTCATCCCAGCCCAACAAAGGCTCCTGCTTCATCCCAAACTGCCGGAAACAAGCGACGGAATATAGAAGGAGGACCAAGACAAACCTGGAACTCGACAACGTAGGACCCTTCCTGCAAGATCCTCCTGGTCTCGATCCTCCGGTGCGGAACCCACCGGCGGATCGATGCGTACCAAGTGTGCCATCCATCTCTCCCGGGCGGATCGATCCATATCCAACACAAGAGGTCGGCGAGCAAATGACCACGGGCTAAACGGCGGCGAGCCTCGGGCATGGCTGAAGTCTCTCTCGCCGGCCCACAAGGTGAGCAAAGCGGGGCTTCCCCTCTCATAAAACGATCCCCGGTCGCCGGGCACGGTCGATACCATGAAGAGTCTCCCCCAACACCAACGGGACAATATCCTCTCCATCTCTGCGAGTGCCCTACCACATCTAGCAAAGCGCCATCACAAATGCCAAGGGAACTAACCGTAAAAGCGTCGCCATCACGCACAAGGCAAATACATCCCAAGAGACGTCACTCTCATCATCGACCATGAACCGCTCCTCGGCCTTGAAATGTCGATATGACCCGAAGCAAGGATCATGCCACTGCACTTCTTCCAACGAAGTACGAAGAAAGTCTGCAAGCTTCACGCTCACAAAGCGGACCACCAACCAAAGGAAGCGAGATGGCCTCCACCTCCGGTCCTCCAATCAAAGCCCGAAAATCTTCAAAAGTGGGCACCATTTCATTATAGGAGAAACAGTACACGTGCCTCCTAACATCCCAGAACTTCGCGGCAGCCCGCAACAAATCCCAATCAGGAACCAACTCCTTAAAAGACCAAACCGAGCAAAGACGAAACCTTACCTCGAAAGCCCGTCTCTGATGCCTCATACGGCGCCGCATCCACGTTTTCAACTGCTCAAGGAAGTGTGCTTGCCTCTCCTGCGAAAGCCTCGGCAAAATTCTAGGGACATACGAAGAATCCATGGCAAAAATGGAGGTTCCTAGAGAAAATGGGGAAGAAAGCTCGAAAATGGCTGCAAATGGGGAAATGAGGAAGAACCAGGCACTGGAAAGCATTTATGTCCTTCCCAAAAGCAAGGTTGGTCCGTACGGACCTCCTTGCAAACAGAACCCATTTCCCCAGAAAACAGTACAAAAACCACTGTCCTCAGCAAAACCTTGCTCCAAACAGTCCAAACACTGGCCAAAGCCATTTCCGGCAAACCAACACTACCCACAAACTGTAAGTACCCAAATCTGGCTCATGCCTTCCGGTTAATTTTCCCGACATTTCGGTAAATTTTCCGGTAATTCCCCGGACCTTCCTAGTGTTCCGGAAATGTCCTGGAACAGTCCAAATTTAAAATTATGGCTGTAAGGAGCCTTCCTAATTAAGAAAACACGTTTTTCTTAATTAGGGAGAGGCTTCTAGAATGATGCCACCTTGCATGGTTCTAGAATGCTGAGTCATTGTGGATAATGCCGCACGGCCTCATTTGCAAAGAGCCTGCAGCCGCACGGCTTCATTAGCCTTATCCAGACTGCCTATAAATAGAGCCCTCCTCTACCCATTTCAAAACACACAAAAATCATCCACCATCACACATAATACGTAAAATACACTCCCAAGAGCTGCTGGAAGTCCAAGAAGGTGAAGAAGAAGGCCAAGAAGCCACCTCCCTCCTCCTTGAAGATCCAAGACCAAGTCCTCCTCCTAGCTCCGTCCAAAGAAGAAGAGGAAGCCATTGGTAACCTCGCACGCTCTAACCTTGCATCTTAAATTGCTATATGTGATTATATTTGCTCATTGCATTCATACATTGCATTTATCTTGCTTGGGACTTGGTAGTTTATCATAAAGATCATATCTTTATCCCCCTTTCCCCCTTTGCATGCATTAGGCATCCCTTGCCATTAAAAATGTAATCTTTGAATCAAAGGTGCATCCTTTGCACCTAAAAATGTATCTTTTCATTAAAAATGTCATTTTTGCATGCATTCTCCCATGTCCCCATTAGCAACCTCGGAACGGACCGGTGTAAAAGTTCTCATCTTTGCATCGTTCCTTCCATTAAAGGTTCACGATTTCTTTAGGAAAAAGATAACCTTGAACCCTATATCTCCGATTATCGCTTAAGAATGAGTATGAAGCCTCTATACGAGCTCGACCGTCTTAAAGCGTAGGATTGATGGGCTAAGGACATTCCTTCCTAAAGAACCTCATCTTTGACCCAAAAGAGAGTCATTCTCTCGATCACGCAAGTCCCGAGGGTCCCGAGGTTTAAAATGCGATGATCATAAGTCATAAGATGAGGACGGGATCATAATCCCAAATACATAAATTCCAAGGAATCCCGAGCGACAACCAACAAATGGTTTGTACGTCCGGAAGACAACTTGGGACATTCCCCCCCCCCTTATTCTCAAACACATGCACACAAAGAAAGCACGCAAGCAAACACGATTAATGAAATCTAGGGAGACTTGCTCCGGCAAGGCACTTTGGGTGAACGCCAAACGTTCTTCCCAAGGGGTAACTTAACCTCCGAACCCATAAAACCTTTTTTTCAAAGTTTTGAGGTAATCAAAATGGCGTGGCGACTCCGTTTTTCAAATAACTCGGATGTCTTCAAACTCGCGTGAATCCAATAAACAAAATTTTGGGCACACATTCACAGTTTGGCGACTCCGCTGGGGATCATCCCAAAGGAGAAAAGCTTTATTTTCAAAACAAAAGTCGATACTTGGTATATAGGTGGACCCCACTTACCCTTCCTGTATCGCTCCCTAACCCGGGGCTTGGGATAACAAGGTGGTTTAACAATCCCACGTACCAGTATCCCTTTTTTGAAAAAAAACTTTGAAAAAAAAATACAAAAAAGCTTTTCCCTTTGAGCGGGTTAGACTCCCATCGCCGATTTCATTAATCGTGCTTGCTTTCTTTTACCATGCATTGCATCATTTGCATCTTGGAATCTGTGCATACTTTGAAACAACTCGAAAAATAGCAAAAGGAGTGGAACACGGAAAATTGATCCATGCGGTCGTGCGGCTAATCCTCATAGGATTCTCGACCATACGACCTCGGTGGCAATTCCACCAGGGAAAAATCATGGTTAATCTGGCAGCCCTAGCGGCTTGGGGCTATTCAGCTCCATGGCCGGCCAGGGCTCCCGAAAAATTTACGTGCTTATGTGTTGCATTTTCCCCGATCCCGAAAATCATTCCTTTAAAACACATTTATGAAAATCTCTGTTTTAACTCAAAAGGAACATTTTTAGGAGACCGCACACTACGCGCACTGATATATCCTGTACACTTTTGCACGCACGTCCTTCAAACCCGAGGGTGGTTCAGTGCAGTCACGGACGGCCTTACGATGCTCCCGGCGCGCACGGAATCATCCCAACCTCCCCATGGCGACGGTGTCGACCAATGCACGGTCAGGTGTCACACGTTTCAAAACCGTGACTTTTGGTTGGTTTTTGGTCTAGTCCGTGTCATATAGCCCAGGTTGCATACCCTCGTAAAGGTCAAACCTTAGTTCATAACGGAAGAAGAACTCGCCAAAATTCCGACAAGGAAAAATTGGCGAGATCTCGACTCCGACATTGACTATTGACCTTGACCCGCACGGAATGCGTAAGAGTCAAGACCGAGTCTTTGCCAACAAATCAAAAGATCTTTCGCTCAAGCGAAGCTCTGCCAAAAATCCGACAAGGAAAAATTGGCAAGATCTTGACCCGGCATTGACTTCGATTCTGACTCACGCCCGGCGTATGCAACGAAGTTCAATGTGACACCGTGTCATCCGGCTTTCGCCGCCCGACCCATGCCTATTATTTTCTCGGACATTACCGAAAGTCAAAACGTCATTTCGCTCAAGCGAAACTCTGCCAAAACTCTGTTAAGGCAGAGAGGCGAGACTTTCTCGGTATTGCCTTGACCATAATCCGCATCGCTCGTGCGTTGAAAGGTCCTATGACCCGCTAGACCCGATAGGAGCGTTCTTTACTCTCGGTCGGTGGGATCCGCGTGCCCTATAGGACCCTCGCCCGGGGCTGTCCACCCTGGGAGGTCGAAATACAGGTGGAATACGAGGGGCTTATAGACGTAGTGACGGAACCCACTGATCCAGGATCTAGAGTAGTTGTGAAAAAGAAGGGCAGAACCCCTTTTCCAACCAATTAGAGATTAATAAAAGACATTGTTTTAAGTAAACTTGAACAATTAGTGTAATCATAATTGCATGTTCCTATCTCTGAAATCCCTAATCGAGACCTTTTCGGTCCGATCTCCGTTTTCCTCATCCCGACCTTTCATGGTCAAATCCCTAATCGAGATCTTTTCGGTCCGATCTCCGTTTTCCTCATCCCGACCTTTCATGGTCAAATCCCTAATCGAGATCTTTTCGGTCCGATCTCCGTTTTCCTCATCCCGACCTTTCATGGTCAAATCCCTAATCGAGATCTTTTCGGTCCGATTTTTGATTTTCTTATCCCGACCTTTCATGGTCAATCTCTAATCGAGACCTCCTCGGTCCAATTTTCGATTTCCCATCTCGACCTTTCATGGTCAAATCCTTAATCATGACCCCCCTTCGGTCCGATCTCTACTTCCAATCTTGACCTTTCAAGGTCCCATCTTTTTCGATCAATTAGGATTAGGAGAAAATGTGTTTCGAGCAAAAGTTAAGCAATAAGTTCGTGTTACTTGAGCCTTCAAATTTAAACACTTACCTTCGAGTCTAAACCTTACCTATCCTTCGAGTCTAAACCTTACCTATCCCCGAGTCTAAACCTTGCCTATCCCTTTCCCCGCAGCAAAAAAGGAGTGAGCGAGAGTACGGGTCGGCGGCTTTCAGTCTTCGGCAGTTCATCAGCTCGTAGAGTCGAATGGCGCATTTGACAGAAACGGTGAGGGTATGGGAAATCGGATGATTAGGAAGGAAGAGTTAGTCCTGGCTTTGGAAAATGCCCAGAAGGTTCATGAAGAGCAGTCATTGCTTGCTTATCGGTGCTCTTCACCGCAATGGAGTCAAGTAACAATTGAGTCCAACGGTTCTGGTAGTGGTCGAAGATGAGACTCCAGGAGTAGCCATCTCGGTTCCCATCCTATAACCAATACCTTCCTCCATCCACATATGATCCCTTGCCAAGGACCACTTCTCCTCAGTCCTTTCCAACATCCCAGCTCATCAGGGCCCCATCGCCCTCAGCTCCTCAGAACGGATTGGATTTCACCCCACTTATCCCTCAGTCTCAGCAATACCTGCCAGTTTATGCTCCAACCTCACATAATCAGTTTGAGATATGTGGCTATGTTCTGAAGCCCCTATACCCGCCTGAATGCGATCATGAGTTGCCAAAGGATGAACCGAGTTTTCAGCTGTTACCTACCGGACTTAATGAATTCAGCCGTCAGTTCGCTACTACAAGTCCTGTTGCCAGTTCCGGTAGCCCAAGAGTCCCCGTTGACCCCTATGTGGCAATGTTGATGGAGCAAGTGAAACAGATGCAAGAGAAGCTTGACCTCATGATGAGTATCAATACTCCCTTGACCCAAGATGTCGAACCAGGCCAGGAAATGACTCCACCGAGCATAACCCAATACCAAGCAGCAACCGTACCTGGCTCAGCACCAGTACCTCACAAAGGAAAGAATGTCACAGCTTCCTTCAGCCAAATCCAACAGTGGAACCAATTGGACAATGGGAATCTGAGTCTTGAGAATAACAAGGTCCCCCGAAAACCTCGCTCCTTTCACTTTAACAATACAGAGATGCCTTTAAGCAAGATTCTGGAAGAGCTAGTGAAAGAAAAACTGATAAAGCCACTGGAGAATTGGAGGCCCAGGAACCCCAGTATCAGAATGGACGAGACCAAACACTGTCGCTTCCATCAATACCATGGGCACAACACTGACAATTGCACCGCTTTGAGGCATGAGATCCAAAAGTTGATAGAAGATGGGAAGCTTGAGAACCTCCATGGGCCAAAGACAGAAAGTTATGACAAGAGGTCAATTCAAGAAGTGCAAGGTCAGAAACGTCAGCCTGATGATTTTGGGATGCCCATGAGCAAAGTTTTCAACGATTTGGTGAAACGAAGCCTTCTCACACCTCTCGAGAATCATAAGCCAAGAAACCCAAGTAGAGTTGACAGGGCCAAGTTCTGTGAGTACCACAAGCATTATGGTCATGTGACAGACAAGTGTGTGGAGCTGAAGAAAGAAATTCAGTGGCTGATCTACGAAGGAAAGCTCAAGCTCCCTGGCAGTCCAACCCGTGAAGAGCAGCTAGACTAGGGTTTACCTATCCTTAAAAAAAAAGAAGGAAAAAGAAAATAGTCTCTCAGTCAACTTTCGTAGGTTCTAGTATTTTTTCCTTTCAATCAAGTCCTCTATGGACATTGTAATGAATCTTCAATTTTCTATAAAAAAATCTTCTTCTTTTCTTGCTAGACTTAAGACATTATTTGCACACCTACATTACATTTAATGAAATGGTTTTATTTTATATGATCACTTGCATTGCTCAACGAACAATCTCTCGAAATAATTAACGTTCTGATTAATCGGTGTGAGAAAGTCAACTAATGCCATCAAGCCATACACTTTCCTTACCCCACAAAAGGCCTTCATCAAAGCCATACACTTTCCCAAACCATGTCCTCCCCATCACCTTGACCAAGTCAACGACGGCGGCATCATCAAGGAACGACAAAAAAAAGGTCACTCAGCTTCGAAAGATTGACCCCGTGTCGACAACAACCTAGGGGCTTGGCTTAGACTTCAAGGGTATCAAGAATGTTCAAGCAGGGGCTCGCCTTGGTCCTCGGGTGCTCTAGAAAATAAAAAAAAAAAGAAGAGAAAAAGAAAAAATGTGTGTAGTGCAAAAAGAGTAATACCCAGCTAGACTGAAAATCCCAAAAAAGGGCAGTCTAGGCAAAAAACAGGGTTGCACATAAAAAGAAGAAAAATCTTAGTGCAAAAAGAGTAATGCCCCTAGGCCGAAAATCCCAAAAAAGGGCGGTCTAGGCAAAAACAGGGTTGCACATAAAAAAAAAAAAAAATCTTAGTGCAAAAGAGTAATGCCCAACTAGCCGAAAATCCCAAAAAAGGGCGGTCTAGGCAAAAACAGGGTTGCACATAAAAATAAAAGAAAAAGAAAATGAGGCCAAGGACCCGGCCGCCCATCAAAAGCTTGACGGACGAGGCAAAATCAAAGCTCAAAGAATGAAAGTTGTCGATAACAATGGGCGGTCGAAGCAAAAGCAGAAGCATTTCATGAGCCTTTAGGCATATGCAAGTCCTTTCTCCCCAATAAAAGACGAGAATCGTAAAGCTATTGAAGCAGCCGTCCAAGAATGACTTGGTCAAGGAATCATCCCGAGGCCCATGCCTCATCATCCAGTCTTCTCATCCTAGCCTTTTCACTAAAGGAACCACAAATCCCATTTCCCAAAACAGTCCGGCCAAGGCCGAACTACGGCGACCTGAGCTCCTCACAACGAGGGGAACGTAGGCAACCAGCAATGGTCCGGTCATAAACATATCCAAATTCCTGAAAACCCGGTCTCATCAAATGACCTCTCCCATAAACATATCCAAATTCCTGAAAACCAGGTCTCATCAAATGACCTCTCCCATAAGACACAGTCAGATTCCAGAAAACCCGGTCTCATCAATGACCTCCCTGTACACAAACCTTTCTTTCACACCAGCCAACCTTGATCCGCGACATTGGTTGACTTTCTCCTCATGATTAATAAGAATGTTTGTTCATATCGAGATTAATGGTTGAATAACCCGAACATCAACAAAGGGTTTTAAGCAATCTTGTGATCATTGTAAATAAAACAAGTTTTCAGATGTCTTGACAAGTCTTCCTTTTCTACATCTTAGGAAAAATAGTGCTAAACACTGATTTTCTGTCAGCAGGGGCTTCCATACACTTTTACCAACCTTTCTACGCTCATACTCTCTCAAAAGAGTCAAACCCAAAGCAAGTTTTTGTGCCTACATCGAATAAGGCCATCAAAATAACACAAGATCGGGATTTATTCCCACCTTTCGAAAAGATATGCCCCTGCATGTATACATTTCTAAAATCTTTTCTTTCACATCTTCTTAAGGTTGACTGATTGACTAAAAAAAAAAAGTTTAAGACGGATAGGTTTTCCCTCTTCACGCTACAATTCGCATTAGGGATCGCCTCGAAACTCTTTCGCCAGGGCTTTGCCAAGTCATTCCTTTAAACTGGGGCTTCTTTAGCCATGTTTAGGGTTCATATCGGGTTCTTCACTAGGTCCCTAGATGGATTCGATCTTGGTCGAGATCAATTTCAGAATCACGTTCGCAATACCATTCGTATTGGGATTTTGTTAGGTCACCAGACCGGGGCTTCGCCAAGTCACTTCGCCTCACAGTTCATTCAACCTGGGCTTTGCCAAATGAAAGGATCTTTCCTTGCTTTAGTAAGACATGGGGCTTTGCAGAAAGTTTTTCCTCAGACTGGGGCTCCGATAAGTTACTTCCATCCCTAGAAGAGAGGTTTGGTCACTTCAATATCTGCTTCGGTTATAAAAGCCTGTCAGCATCAGCTTCAAGCGCCAGAGTTTAAGAAAAGGACCTTAATCAAGACCCGAGGTTTAAACCCAGTCTCAGCTCAAGAGGGAATTATCGTCCACGTTGACAACAGCAACAGTTCAGTCCGCACCCAAGGGATACAACCCCACCTGTTTGAAACCCGTCTCAAACAATTCCCAAATACATTCCATATGTACATCCAGACCCAGTCCCTACCATGTTTCCAAGAGAAAAATCATCCCTAGGCTCAAGTAACGTGCCAATTGCTAATGATAACATTTTCTCCCAAAAGCGCCTCCGTTACTTCCGAGATAACTCTAGGCGACAGTTTCCGGATTGTCAAAATCCAAACTTTAGCTACCTCTATCACGAATAGTGAAGTATGCTCAAGTTTTTCCCAACTTTAGCTACCCATATCTCTGATTCGAAAGAGATTGAGAAGTATGCTCAAGTTTTCCAAATTTTAGATACCCATATCTCTGATTTGAAAGAGATTGAGAAGTACGCTCAAGTTTTTCCAAACTTTAGATACCCATATCTCTTATTCGAAAGAGATTGAGAAGTACGCTCAAGTTTTTACAAACTTTAGTTACCCCTATAGTGACGTAATGCCCTGTAGCCTATTTTACAAATTTACCCCTGTGGCTCATTTTGTTTGCCATTGGCATTTTCAATTCTATTTTCAAATGATTCGGGTACGTCCCATTTCTTTTACAAAAAATTATCGGGTACATCCCACTTTCTTTACAAAAAATCATCGAGTCCTTCTTACTTCTTTACAAAATGCATTCTCTCGACCTCCGTTATTTCCGAATGACGGAATAACATTTCGATCTTTTTTCGCTTTATTTCGATCTCCGTTATTTAGAATGACGGGAATAACATTTCGACCTTTTTTCGCTTTATTTCGATCTCCGTCATTCCAAGGTGGAAGAATGACATTTCGCTCTTTCTTTCGATCTCCGTCATTCCAAGGTGGAAGAATGACATTTCGCTCTTTCTCTTTCGATCTCCGTTATTCCGTTATAACGGGATAACATTAGGTGACAACCTCCGAATTGTCAAAACTCTAAACTTGTGCTACCTCTATCCGCGAATAGTGACGTATGCCCAAGTCATTTCAACTTGTGCTACCTCTATCCGCGAATAGTGACGTATGCCCAAGTCATTCCAACTTGTGCTACCTCTATCCGCGAATAGTGACGTATGCCAGTCATTCCAACTTGTGCTACCTCTATCCGCGAATAGTGACGTATGCCCAAGTCATTTCAACTTGTGCTACCTCTATCCGCGAATAGTGACGTATGCCCAAGTCATTCCAACTGGTGCTACCTCTATCCGCGAATAGTGACGTATGCCCAAGTCATTCCAACTTGTGCTACCTCTATCCGCGAATAGTGACGTATGCCCAAGTCATTTCAACTTGTGCTACCTCTATCCGCGAATAGTGACGTATGCCCAAGTCATTTCAACTTGTGCTAACTCTATCCGCGAATAGTGACGTATGCTCAAGTCATTTCAACTTGTGCTACCTCTATCCGCGAATAGTGACGTATGCTCAAGTCATTTCAACTTGTGCTACCTCTATCCGCGAATAGTGACGTATGCCCAAGTCATTTCAACTTGTGCTACCTCTATCCGCGAATAGTGACGTATGCCCAAGTCATTTCAACTTGTGCTACCTCTATCCGCGAATAGTGACGTATGCCCAAGTCATTCCAACTTGTGCTACCTCTATCCGCGAATAGTGACGTACGCTCAAGTTTCCCAACTTAAGTTACCTCTATCTCCGTCATAAAAGAGATAGCGCCATAAGCTCTAGCTTCTTCAGGTGACAGCCTCCAGTAATTGTCAAATTAGGTGACAGCCTCCAGTAATTGTCAAAATTAGGTGACAGCCTCCAGTAATTGTCAATTAGGTGACAGCCTCCAGTAATTGTCAAAATTAGGTGACAGCCTCCAGTAATTGTCAAATTAGGTGACAGCCTCCAGTAATTGTCAAATTAGGTGACAGCCTCCAGTAATTGTCAATTAGGTGACGGACCTCCGATTGTCAAAATTAGGTGACGGCTTTCCATAATTGTCAAATTAGGTGACAATTTCCAAGAATTGTCAAATTAGGTGACACCTCCAAGAATTGTCAAATTAGGTGACGGCCTTCCGGTAATTGTCAAAATTAGGTGACAAATTTCCAAAGAATTGTCAAAATTAGGTGACGGCCTCCGGTAATTGTCAAATTAGGTGACGGCCTCCGGTAATTGTCAAATTAGGTGACGGCCTCCAGTAATTGTCAAATTAGGTGACACTCCAAGAATTGTCAAATTAGGGTGACCTCTCCAGTAATTGTCAAAATTAGGTGACCTCCTCAGTAATTGTCAAAATTAGGTGACCTCCAAGAATTGTCAATTAGGTGACAGCCTCCGGCAATTGTCAAAATTAGGTGACGGCCTCCAAGAATTGTCAAATTAGGTGACAGCCTCCAGTAATTGTCAAATTAGGTGACATCCTCCAGTAATTGTCAATATTAGGTGACAGCCTCCAGTAATTGTCAAATCAGGTGACATCCTCCAGTAATTGTCAATCAGGTGACATCCTCCATTAATTGTCAAAATCTCAAGGATCCTAGACATCGTTCCTAACTATCTAGTGATGCTTGAACTACGATCAAGGCTTGATTCCTCCGGGATACGTAGGTAGCCTTTTATAAAAGGTCCAGCCATTCGACCACTTTGGTCACCCTGTTCCTTCGTCACTCCTCAGTGATGAAGTAGTCCCTCATAGAGACCACCTTGGTCACTCCTAGCATATCCCCAGTAGGATCAATTGCTTGACCTCCTAGGTCATTTTCTCTTCTTCCTTCCCCAGCGGATCCTAATTCCGAACTACGGCCTGGCTTGATTCCTCCGGGATACGTAGGTAGCCTTCCAAAAGGTTCAGCCATTCGACCACCTTGGTCACCCAATCCGTCTCGGCATTCGCCAGATCGGATCCTTTTCTATCGACAACCCCACTCGCCTTGCAAGTGACGTTGCCGAGGGGCTTCTGTAAGTACCCAAATCTGGCTCATGCCTTCCGGTTAAATTTCCCGACATTTCGGTAAATTTTCCAGGTAATTCCCGGACCTTCCTAGTGTTCCGGAAATGTCCTGAAACAGTTAAATTTAAAATTATGGCTGTAAGGAGCCTTCCTAATTAAGAAAACACGTTTTTCTTAATTAGGAGAGGAAGCTTCTAGAATGATGCCACCTTGCATGGTTCTAGAATGCTGAGTCATTATGGATAATGCCGCACGGCCTCATTTGCAAAGAGCCTGCAGCCGCACGGCTTCATTAGCCTTATCCAGACTGCCTATAAATAGAGCCCTCCTCTACCCATTTCAAAACACACAAAAATCATCCACCATCACACATAATACGTAAAATACACTCCCAAGAGCTGCTGGAAGTCCAAGAAGGTGAAGAAGAAGGCCAAGAAGCCACCTCCCTCCTCCTTGAAGATCCAAGACCAAGTCCTCCTCCTAGCTCCGTCCAAAGAAGAAGAGGAAGCCATTGGTAACCTCGCACGCTCTAACCTTGCATCTTAAATTGCTATATGTGATTATATTTGCTCATTGCATTCATACATTGCATTTATCTTGCTTGGGACTTGGTAGTTTATCATAAAGATCATATCTTTATCCCCCTTTCCCCCTTTGCATGCATTAGGCATCCCTTGCCATTAAAAATGTAATCTTTGAATCAAAGGTGCATCCTTTGCACCTAAAAATGTATCTTTTCATTAAAAATGTCATTTTTGCATGCATTCTCCCATGTCCCCATTAGCAACCTCGGAACGGACCGGTGTAAGAGTTCTTATCTTTGCATCGTTCCTTCCATTAAAGGTTCACGATTTCTTTAGGAAAAAGATAACCTTGAACCCTATATCTCCGATTATCGCTTAAGAATGAGTATGAAGCCTCTATACGAGCTCGGCCAGTCTTAAAGCGTAGGATTGATGGGCTAAGGACATTTCCTTCCTAAAGAACCTCATCTTTGACCCAAAAGAGAGTCATTCTCTCGATCACGCAAGTCCCGAGGGTCCCGAGGTTTAAAATGCGATGATCATAAGTCATAAGATGAGGACGGGATCATAATCCCAAATACATAAATTCCAAGGAATCCCGAGCGACAACCAACAAATGGTTTGTACGTCCGGAAGACAACTTGGGACATTCCCCCCCCCCTTATTCTCAAACACATGCACACAAAGAAAGCACGCAAGCAAACACGATTAATGAAATCTAGGGAGACTTGCTCCGGCAAGGCACTTTGGGTGAACGCCAAACGTTCTTCCCAAGGGGTAACTTAACCTCCGAACCCATAAAACCTTTTTTTCAAAGTTTTGAGGTAATCAAAATGGCGTGGCGACTCCGTTTTTCAAATAACTCGGATGTCTTCAAACTCGCGTGAATCCAATAAACAAAATTTTGGGCACACATTCACACAAACGCACTCTCAGCTCACGTGGCATGTACAAAAATAAAAATAATAATAGCAACAATTTCTAGGACAATTCCCGGGAATCACAAAAATAAATGACATTACATCTTAAAATAAAATACTGTTTGCCATGCAAATACATGTGTTTTATTACAGGTACCCAAAAATGTCTGTTGCTAAACAAAAAAAAAAAAAAAAGAGAGAGGGATATGAAAAGAGGGAAAGCAAATGAATACTACTCAGAATCCTCATCATCATCCTCCTCGCCAAGATCCTCCAAAGAAAAGTCGGGCATCCCAGCGAACTCGCCCGTCACATCCTCATCGTCGGAATACCGAGCACCCGCCTGAGGCTCCCACGAGAAGTACTCAGAAGGATCAAATCCGGCGAAAGGATCAAAGAAAGAAGGCTCTGAGGAACCCTCACACCTGCGCCGTGCGAGGCATGAAGCGATAAAAGGGCTGCTCCCTCGAAGGCCCTGCAGCTCCCGAAGACGTCCCGGCATCCATGCTATGCCGCCCCCTCAAAGGCCCCTCCTGCTGCGGCTCCGGCTCGGCTCTAGGCGGAGGAACGTCCACAGAATGCCTCGAAGGCATAGGCTCGTACGCCGGCACACGACGCGAAGACCGACAGGACACCTTCGACGCCATCTTCTTAGCAAAGGAGCGCATCGCCACGTAACGGCGAGTCAGCATATCGTAGGCTCTCCCCGGGACCTGCACCAACAAGAAGCCAAGGAAACGCTCATCAAATACAGTTATACTCAACAACAAAAAGAGAAAAACGCAGAAAAGATGCCAAGATGGAAAAGAGTCAGCACACTCACCGATCTGTCGGGGTCCACTTCTTGTATGCGGCGGAGCTGCTCCCGGAGCAGTCTGCATGAACGCCTCCTCCTCGATCCATCCCCGCGGACGTACGTGAAATCCGGTCCGGGCATCGGAACCTGCAGGGGAGCACTGCGGGCCGGCCTCTCTCTCCGCGCCGGCCACAGGGCGTCCTCAGCTTCCTCCTCACGAAGGCCCCGTACTCCTCTCCGTACAAGATGAACTCCTCGGCACCGACACCGTCAAGGTACCTCTCGAAGTCCAGCACATCCATGTCCCGGGAATCAAGCATCCCAAAGGGAGGGTCCCTCGGAGCCACGGGAAGCACACCGGGGCCATCTTGCCCGGAAGACTCGCTCCCAGTACATGGCGTCACAAGTCAAGCCTCGCGGCATCTTCCGCCGCGCTGTCACCTCGGGAGCCCCCTCGAATTCATCTCCCTCATACCGAGTCCACGGGAACAGAACGAACCCCTCACGGCTATCCCGCTCCAAACGCTCCTGCACATCCCCGTAGGCGATGGTGAGCTTCCCCCGGCTGGTCCTCCTCTTCCTCGCCGTACGAGCCCATCCCAGCATAGCAGGGTACGCAGCAACAGCCCCAGGATCTCTATCCCACGGGAAGCACTGGAAAACCTCATAAAACCACACCTGTGACAAAAACAGAAAAGGCTCAGTGCAAAAGAAAACGGAGAAAAGACAAGTTGCTAAATCAAAAACAGCAATAAACTCATACCTCCAAAGCAAAGTCAAAACAGGCCAACGAGCGCCACCCAGGCTAAACCGGTCCAAGGAGAAGTAGAGCTCAGCCAAGCCTGCCTCGCCCCAAGCAATGTCGCAGACCCTATCCAGATCAGTCAAGCTCTCCAACAGAGCAAAGGGAGCTGCGGTCGCGTGGTTCGAGAACAAAGTCTCTGGACGAGTGCAGATACCACAAGAAGGGAGCGCGCCAAGCTCCATTGTCACTGGCCGTACACCCGGATGTAGGCCCCAATGCGGCCGTGATCCTCATCTCTACGTCAGCGTGCGGCATCCCTGTGCCCTGCGAGGACGAGGCTCAAAGCCCAGCAGATCGGTCAGCACATCATCAGAGATCAGGTCTCTCCACCTCACAGGCCCTCCTTTGAAGGAGAGCCCGGTAATCGCAGCAAAATCAGTGGGCGTCACTGTCACCTCGCCCCAGCTCAGGTGGAAGGTGTGGGTGGTATCCCACCAATACTCGGATAAACCCAGGAAGACACTCTTGTTCTTCCTCGTGTCAGACACTCCAGCCAGGTTCTCAACGAACACACCTAGGCCAGAAGCATAAACCAACCTCCGGGGACTCGGCCTACCGCCCACGGAAATATCAGGCATCCGCTGCCATAGCTCCACAACAGCCTCGAGCGATCCCCGAGTCTTCATCCTCTTGGCCTTCCCGGCCGTAAGCCCCGCATCCTGCAGGTAAACACAGCAAAGGTACGTCAATCACAGTACTTAATATAAAGGCACATATAACCCGTCACAAAACACGGCACATATTGCACATAATTTTCACATACATTATACATATAATTTTTCCATGTAACCCGTCACAAAACACGGCACACATTGCACATATTTTTCACATATATCGCACATAATTTTCACATATATCATGCATATAATTTCTCCCATGCAGTCCGTCACAAAACACGGCACACACTGTATACATCTTTCTCAAAAGAAAAAAAGGGGGGGGATTAAACCCTACACGACACATTTTCAAAAGAAAATCCGTCCCAACACGGCACATATTGCACATATTTTCCCCACAAAGTCCGTCACCCAAAAACACGGCACACACTATATAGCACATTCTCAAAAGAAAATCCGTCCCAACACGGCACACACTTTCACATATAACCCGTCACAAAACACGGCACATGTCACATTTTTTCACAAAAATTATCACTACACGATAATTTTCTCATAATGTACATACATAAATAGCATACGGTACAAAACACCAAAGCATGCAATTCACTAGATAGGCACTTTATTTTCACAAATAAGAGCTAATCTACACATTTCTGCACAAAATACACATACCCACAATTTTTACATGTCCATTTTCAACAATTCATCAAGAATTTCACAAAAAGGCATAAAATAATAACAAAAAATTCAAAAATGCGAAAAACTAAAACCTAGTTCTAGCATTCAAAAATTCGAGCAGGAAATCAAAACGGAACAGATTTCTTACCTCCCCAACGTTCATGGAGCGACGATTATGCACCTCCGGATTCGGATACAAAACATCCGGGTTCTTCGAAGATGGAACGAACGAAGTCCAATTCCTTTGAAGCTCCATCCGCTGCTCAACCACTTCCTGACTGCGTTGACGACGACTCCTTCGAGATCCTTCAGCCATGGCAAGAAATTCAAGCAAAAATTTTTTGATTTTGGTTAACAATGGAGGAATTTTTCTCTCTCTCTCTCGCCTGGTTCACGAACTGGAAAATGAGGAAGAAGGAATGGGGAAGGGCCTCGGTATTTAAAGCCTGGTCAAACCTGGGAACTGTAAAAAACCAAGGTGGTCCGTACGGACCTCTTTGCAACCAGGTTGGTCCGTACGGACCTCTTTGCAAGGGGTGGCCAAATTACTTTCCTGCCCTTATAATCTTTGCCCCTGGCTGTCCTAAGGCCTTTTCCAGCAAATCCAAGTGCAGAATGGTCCCTAACCCTTCAAATCAATCCCCGGCCGTCAAGCGTAAGACCGGACCTCGCCCACTTCAACGGCAAATCAACCATCGGCCATCAAACGTAAGACCGATCCTCGCCCACTCCAACGGCAATTCAACCAACGCCCGCTCAACGGCAATTCAAGAAGGAGCCAATACCTCCCAGCACGAATATCAAGGCGCAAGACGCCTCCAAACGCTCAACGACAACTCAACCACTGAAGGTCCGAAGTCATCTTCCCAATGTAAAAGTGGCCCCTACAAGGTCATGCATCCTCAAAGAATTCAAGCACCGGCAGTCAGATGTAAGCCCGAACTTCGCCCACCTCAACGGCAACGCAAGCACCGGCCATCAAAGTAAGCCCGAGCTCCTCCCCCCAACAAGTCAAAGGGAAGTCATGCAAGACTGCATATCCCCAGCACCGACCATCATTCTCGCCCACTCAACGGCAAAACAAGCACGCGAAGGAGCCAACACCTCCGAGTACAAGTCCCAAGGCACGAAGCGCCTCCCAAAACGCCAAATGGTGAAGCAATCATCGGCCATCATCCTTGCCCACTTCAACGGCAGCTCAAGCACCGGCAGTCATCGTAAGTCCGACCTTCTACATCAACATGCAAAAACACAAATGGCACCAACCGCCGCCAGATGACAATTCAAAGTCCTCCAGCGTGGCACCAACCGCAATCAGAAGACGATTCAAGTCCTCACAACTATCTCCGGCCCGGAAGGCCTTAAACCACCCGATTAGGAAAATCGTAAAATTTCCATCCCAGGACGCCACCACGTCCTTATCACCGACCTATACGGTCACCCCGGACGCCACCACGTCCTTATCACCGACCTATACGGTCACCCCGGACGCCACCACGTCCTTATCACCGACCTATACGGTCACCCAGGACGCCACCACGTCCTCACATTTGACCTATACGGTCACCCAGGACGCCACCACGTCCTTATCACCGACCTATACGGTCACCCAGGACGCCACCACGTCCTTATCACCGACCTATACGGTCACCCAGGACGCCACCACGTCCTTATCACCGACCTATACGGCCACCCAGACGCCACCACGTCCTTATCACCGACCTATACGGCCACCAGACGCCACCACGTCCTTATCACCGACCTATACGGCCACCCCGACGCCACCACGCTCCTTATCACCGACCTATGCGGTCACCCAGACGCCACCACGTCCTTATCACCGACCTATACGGTCACCCAGACGCCACCACATCCTTATCACCGACCTATACGGCCACCCAGACGCCACCACGTCCCTTATCACCGACCTATACGGCCACCCAGACGCCACCACGCTCCTTATCACCGACCTATACGGTCACCCAGACGCCACCACGTCCTTATCACCGACCTATACGGCCACCCAGACGCCACCACGTCCTTATCACCGACCTATACGGCTACCCAGACGCCACCACGTCCTTATCACCGACCTATACGGCCACCCGGGACGCCACCACGCCCTTATCACCGACCTATACGGCCACCCAGACGCCACCACGTCCTTATCACCGACCTATACGGCCACCCGACGCCACCACGCCCTTATCACCGACCTATACGGTCACCCAGACGCCACCACGTCCTTATCACCGACCTATACGGTCACCAGACGCCACCACGTCCTTATCACCGACCTATGCGGCCACCCAGACGCCACCACGTCTTTACCACCGACCTATCACGGTCACCCAGACGCCACCACGTCCTTACCATCAACCTATACGGTCACCCAGACGCCACCACGTCCTCACCACCGACCTCGGCGGTCACACAACACTCCAGGGCACCACCACGCCCGCATTCACGTAACACTCACCCCACACCCGAACTACGACTGTGCTTGATTCCCGCCAGGATACGTAGGAATCCTATCACAGGTCCAAATTTATCGACCTAAACGGTCACCCAAAAGGACACCACCACGTCCTCACTTTGACCCCCACGGTCACTTCCTCTCCCAAAGACGCGATCCAGATTAGGACCCTTATCTTATCGGCGACCCCACTTCTTTCATAAGTGACGTCGTCGAGGGCTTCGTAAGTACCCCAACTGGATCACTCCCTTTCAAACACCCGAGAAACACCGTAGACTCATCCACGCAGCCTCGTGGACCTCTCTCACTCAAAACCCTCTCAAAACCCTCTCAAACCCCCAACCAAACCAAGGGAGGAGCCTTCGGGATAAAAAGGGACAAAAGGACCTTTTGGGAATTTTCAGAAATCGAAAAGCAATTAAGGTCCGTACGGACCTCTTTGTTTCAATGATTACTAAATCCCCTTAAAGTCCACAATATTCCCTCAAATCCCGGAGAAATGATGACTTCCATGCGAGAGTTGGTCCGTACGGACCTCTTTGCATGCAAGATGGTCCGTACGGACCTTATTGCTCAGTGGAACATCATCATTCCCAAATATTCTCCATCATTGCATTCCCTCAAATCGAGGAAATCCAAAATTCTGGATAACCAAGAAGGTCCGTACGGACCTCTTTGCTCCGAAATTTTTACTATAAATAGAGGGCTCCCCCTCCTCATTTTTCACACCTCCCACTTCTCTCTTCCTCCCTAAGCCTTCGGCTCCCCTTCTAAGACCTTTCGAGGCATTCCCGCCCCTTCGGATCCTTCCGAGGCCTTCCGAGCCCCTCGAGGTGCTCCGAAGCCTCTCCGAGCGCTCCCGAGACGCTCCCGCGCTGCCCCGAGGCACTCTCGAGGTACTCGAGGCCCCTCGTGGTACTCCGAGGCCTTGCTCGGTCTTTCCACACGGTGTCCCGCTCTTTCCGAGTCAAACCGACGATCCCAAACCACGCCGAAACTCCGCCCGAGTGACTCCCGCCACCACAACGCACGCCGAAACTCTCGCCCGAGTGATCCCGACGATCCCCACGCACGCCGAACCTCGCCCGAACGCAGCCTACAACCTCAACTCACGTCGAAACTCTGTCCGCGGACAACCGGCATCCCCGAAGCAATCCGAACGCTACTCCGACCTCAAACACTATTCCCTGCAAGACAGACACGAACCAACATTGGTAAGGCTTCCTTCCTATTCTATTTCAATACATTTCAATACAATGTAGACATCCGATACAAAGCATGCATTTTTAAAAGCACACACACACACACACAACATTTAAAGGATATTAGGGGTATCCGAAAGACTCGTTTTACGAGGCTACTCGGGTGAGCTCTAATATTCTAATATTCTCTTCCCGAGGAGTCATCTGACCTCCGAACTCAAAATCTCATCACACAAAAACAGTTTAAAATTTATCTTTAAACTGATGCCCTTTTTCAATGTTTTGGGCTTAATAAAAACGGCGTGGCCACTCTACAAATGCGAAAACAAACGGCGAGACACCTCCAACGCGAAAGATGCCAGATGCCGGGGCCGCGAGGCCTTTCTCGGATCCGGGCTATTTCAGCAGCCATACCGCTCGGCCGAGCATAACTACTGCAAAAACCCAAGATTCTGTTCCCTTCCCCTCGGCCGAGTCAAGAAGTCGCTCGGCCGAGCACACGCCCCTTCGTCCTCCGTCCCGTATTACACCATTCACCCTCTCTTCAAAAGAACTCGACCCCGAGTTCTTGTCCGATATTTGGCAAGACCCGCCCCAGAAAAATAAATATTTTGAATAAATCAAAGTTTTCCTCGTCCTCGGAAAGAATACTTTTCCGTCCCAATGGAACAAGTATTTGGAATAAATTTGTTTCTTTTTCCCAAGCCAACATAGTTTGTGTTCTTCCTGCAATAAAAATATACTAGCATTTATAACACTCATCCGTCGATCGTCCGCCCCATCCTTTCCATGATCTATTCCCAAATCCTCATCAAAGACCGGGGGTTTAGACCAATCAACACTTATTTCTTCTTCCTCCTTTAATTCTTCCTCCTTATCTTGTCGATCATCTTCTATCTTGCTTACAGCCTCTTCACAAACAATCTCTTCATCTCCCCCCATGGACATAAAATTATCAACAAAAATAATATTCTTTTCCTTGAACTCACAATTATTATCTTGTAATTCTGTGATTGGATTCGCGGAATTGACTGGAACAACCACTTCTTCTTTTAATGGATCTAGATCGTTTGCGTCAAGCAGTTCGATATTCTTGCGATCTTCCTCCGCACACAAAAATTCCTGTAAACGCATAATTCTTACAACTTCAGAAAAATAGGAATGGCGCTCTTCAAATATTTGAACCCTCCGAGACCAATATTTTGAACCACATCTGGCTCCTCGTCGAGCTTCAGCCAACTCCATTTCGAGACGCGGAAGAATCTCATAGCAGTCGAAAGTAGCACGTCTTCCTCCATTGTTAGTCATCTTCTCGTCGGAGAACCCTAGGATCGACCGATTTCTGATACCAACTGATGTAAATGAAGATACGCAGCGGAGAATAAAGTAACCGGGATAGACAAATAATCGAATTACCGATTACCTGACCTTATTCGAATTCACGAATTAGGGTTTTGATAAGAACTCCGAAGAGATCTTCTGCAAGACAATATAAATTGACCAAGTTTACCGAAGGGACACAATTGCAAAGCAATCAATTTGTTTAATTTATCAAAGTCTATCTATTACAAAGCCCTACCATAACTATTTATACTAATCAAAGAACATTCTAGACATAATGAAAGACCATGAATCTGTACCAAAATGAAAAGACACAAAACGAAAAGACATGCCTTTTAACGAAAAGACAAAACACTTCAGATGCCTCCAGGAACCCCTCGGCCGAGGCAGCCATACCGCTCGGCCGAGCATAACTACTGCAAAAACCCAAGATTCTGTTCCCTTCCCCTCGGCCGAGTCAAGAAGTCGCTCGGCCGAGCACACGCCCCTTCGTCCTCCGTCCCGTATTACACCAGAAAATGTCAATTAGGGTTTGATGTTCTAATTTTGTCAACTTGGATTCAAAGTTTATGTTAGTCAATTGATGATTTTTCTTTTGACGAAATTGCTAATGAAACCCAGTTAAACTCGACAAATATGATTTGACTGGGATTATTTTTAATTTATTTTTTGCTTGAACTTTTCATTATTTCTCTTGTGAAAATTACCAATGAGAATGTAAAAAAAAACAATGATATTATTATTAAAAATAAATTTAGTTACACATGCGAGAAACATATAATTTAACTAGATTTTGTTAGCAATTTTTGTCAAAAACTCTCTAACAAGATGGAGGGATTGGGATGGCAACGAAGACGATGAAGGGGTGGTTGCAGGTGAGTGGCAAAGACAAAGCTCCCATTTTCTAGACGGGGAAGGGGCAGTCAGCAAGAGAGACGAAGAAGGGGTGGTTGTCAGGAGGGAAAGATGGAGGTGAGAGAGGCTACTGAGAATGGGAACGGAAAGGAGTTTAGGTGTGAATAGGCGTGGATCTTGAAAGGGTTGGGGGTAGTTTTGAAATCTATAACTATATAATGGCTGAAGTGAATAAGAAATTTCATTTTCCCGCTCAAAATTAGAACATTCCGTAAACTCTCCACTGCTTAGCGTCCTGGATACGCTAAACCTTTTGTATTCTTACGACGTCTTTTCCAATTCCCCATTTTCTTTCCGATTCCCCAATTTCATTCTCTCTCTCTCTTTCTCTGTCTCTCCAATCGCTTTTCCCAAATCAACGGGCGAACTTCATCTCTCCTCTTTCCCTTAACCTCCACGCCCTCTGCAATCGCCACCGCCGTCGTCGCCTCCGCCTTGCTCTTCCGCCTTGACGGTTGTCCTTCAACAGTTCATTTGAGGAAGATGAGTGCAGAAGCAAGGGCTTACATCAAAGGTAAATCTCTTAATTTTCTTTTTCTTCTATCATTTTTCCAACATCATAAATTTTGAAAATTTAGTTTTCCAGAAATTCGAGTTGATTTGGGTTAGGGTTCATATATGTTATCGTATGCTAATTTTGGTTATATGTTTCCTCTACCTCTGATTAGGGTTAGGGTTCAAGCCAACTGCCTTGATTGGGACATCTGGAGTTGGAAAGCAATTCACGCAGGAGGTTGTTGAAGCAATGGCTTCCTTCAATGAGGTACCCTCCTTCCCCATCCTCTCCCCTCAGCCTATCCACCTCCTCTCTTTTCGAGTGATTCAATTTTGTCAATTAATGACTTGCAGAAACCTCTTATCATGGTTCTCTCCAATCCCACTTCACAAGCTGAGTGCACTGCTGAAGAAGCTTATACCTGGTGTGAGGTAAATAAATATATTTTTTTAAAGTCAAATAGCTTGAAATACTTCAATTATCAGTTATGTAGTCATTAAAAAAAGTTCCTCAAATGAATGGGGAGCTTTTTATCATTTCCTGAAAAGTATGAAACGTAGGTTCAAGAGAGATCTTGATTTGAACCATCAAGTTTATGCAATTACATGTTATTGAGCTTGGTGCTTTGCCAGGTTCATTCTCTAATCTGCTGTCTTTCGCAAAATGTGAATGGAACACACCATATCAAGAAGATATATTACACGGTGCAACTGTGGCCTTCAACGGCAAATCTTATCACTTACCTGCTTGGTCTGTCAGCATCATACCTGACTGCAAGAAGGTTGTTCTTGCAACATCGCGATACAAACACTTTATCGGGCCACTCAATTGTTGTTTTTGACCGACCAAACCTTTTAAATACTCTGTAGCTTTACTTTCTTGTACCTTCATCAAATCGCATGAGATTTTTTTTTTCTAGAAATGTCACCATATTTTTTTTGAGTAATTCATAACTTTGCAATGAGGGTGGCTAACAATTCATAGCCTGTTGGTTAAGAGTTAGCAGTTGTTCCTTTTTAGATTGGTATTTGGAAAGAATTTATGAATGTCCTGTTAGAACAGAATTTTGAGGTGATTTGAACACTTTTAAATGGAATTTATGGAGATTAGAGTGACTAAAAGGAAACTCACCGAGTTTAAGGATTCGATTGAGAAAAGTTATGTTTGTGTCTGTAGGTCTTCATTCATTCATTCAGTCGAGTCGAGTAGTTGTTATTGTTCGAGTTTTTTTCAATGTTCTAAATTTTAGCCCATATATTTTCATGTACTGCCCGCCATAGCAGTTACGTTTGTAACTTTTTTGATATAGAGAGTATTATTTATTGAGAATATTATAAGTTCAATTATAAGTTTTGTTTCCTCTCTTAAAATCATTCTGTTTTCTTGAAGAAACTGAGCAAGGAGTAGCACAAGCGATTATCCGCTCCATCATTGATTTTAAAAGAGATCCATGGCCCAAAGTTTCTGAAAATGCAAAGGATCTTGTGAAGAAAGTGCTTGATCCTGATCCTAAGCGTCGACTTACAGCTCAAGAAGTGCTTGGTACTCTTTCTGTATATTATTGCTGTACCTTTTTTTTAATAATCCACTGATTTCGTACTGTAAAACCGAGCACTAAATCTTTTGGTTCCACCTTGCAGCACATCCATGGTTACAAATTGCAAAGAAGGCTCCAAATGTTGCATTAGGTGAAGTTGTGAAGTCAAGGCTCAAACAATTTTCAGTGATGAACAAGCTCAAGAAAAGAGCTCTAAGGGTATATTGGACTAATGCTCTTCGTTTATAAACACATTCCTTTATTCGAAAAGCTTTCTTGATAAAATTTTGAACGCAATATAATATTACAGGTGGTAGCCGAGCATTTGTTGCCTACGTTGACTCGCAACTCAGTAGGTTCTAATGAATACTGTAGTTTCAATCCAAGCACTGTGCTTTTTTTTCTTTCCTATTTTGTTGGGATTTTTGACATTCTGTTTCTCTGCTTCAGGATGAAAGAATTGAAATGTGTCGGTTTTCTAAGGATGGAACAAAACCATTTTTATTTTGTACTGTTCATAAAGGTATGTAGCTTTGCTTGCCAAGAAAATAAGGATAACCTTACTGTAAATTTTTATTTACTGTTTTTAAAACTGAATTATGTAAACAGACAATAAATCCGTCACTGCTGTTTGGGACATGAGTACATGGAATAAAATTGGGCACAAGAGACTACTTAGAAAGCCTGCTTCCATGATGTCCATTAGCTTGGATGTGAAATATCTTGCACAGTAAGTGAACTGCATGCTTGGAAGTATTTTGCTCTGAAATAATTGATTAAGTAATTGAATGAGCCGTAATGCTGTTTGTATCACTTTGAAGGTTATGACCCATAAAGTGTTCCATCTTTGCATTCATGACCCTCTTGCTTAGACTTGGAAACATTTATGCTTTTGTAAAAGATATTTTCTTATACGTAGCATATTGATTATTGTCTTGGTTACGATGATGATGAATGCTGGCTTCCCTATGAGAATACTTTTTTCTTTAACTTCGTTGCTTTTACTTTTAGATCGGTGTTTGTATATTGGCATTCTTTTTTTCTGATGGCTTTACTATCTTCACAATTGCTAGATACTATGAAAGCATGAAGAGAGAACACACTATTAAGCCAAACGAAAAGCACTGTGTGTGTATTGTTGACCTCTTGGGCCGTGCTGGAAGGCTCTTTGAAGCAGAAAGTTTTATTATGGAGTCAGGCTTTAGTGATGCTCCTATGATGTGGCGAGCCTTATTGAGTGCCTGCCGGGTTCATAAAAATATAGTAGCTGGAAAACGTGCTGCAGAGAGAGTAATTGAACTGGAGCCCAAAGCGGCAGCATCATATGTTCTTCTTTATAACATCTATCACGATGCTGGAATGAAAACCCCAGCCACAAGAGTCAGAGATTTGATGAAAGAGCCTGGGATTAAGAAAGAACCTGGTGTAAGTTGGATAGAAGTTGGGAATAGAGTGCATTCGTTTTTCGGTTGGTGATAGATCTCATCAAATTTAGATAAAATTAAATTGCTGATGTTCTACAGCATATGAAGGATGCTTCTTTTCTGGCTTGAATTGCAAAAAAAAAAAAAAAAATTAAAAAAATTGACCAGGGTGATTGCTTTTTCCTTTTGTTTGTTTTGTGTAGGGTGTTCTTCTATATGATCCTCCTGGAACCGGCAAAACGTTAACGGCGAGAGCAATTGCTAGCAACATTGATGCTAATTTCTTAGCTTATGGGTTTTACATCTCTTAAACTTGTAATTGGCTATGTTAACATTTGTTGAATATTTACAGGTTGTATCCAGCGCCATTATTGATAAATACATCGGCGAGAGTGCAAGATTGATTAAAGAAATGTTTGGTTATGCCCGTGATCACCAAGTATGCTCAAACTCTATTTTGCTAAATATTTGTTCATTTTTAGTCGGAGATATCGGTGCCAATTTATCATAACTTAATTATGTTGTCCAAATGTTTTGATACCTGATCTCTTGTATTCTAGCCCTGCATCATTTTTATGGATGAGATCGATTTTATTGGTAGACGTCATTTCGGTTTAAAGTATCCAGAAAAGTCTCCGCGGGTTCGATTTACCTCCGAAATGTTTCATAACTGTTTCTGCTGCCAGGATTTGCCATTGTTTGCGTGTTTGTAGGCCTCATTGGCTTGGGTAAAGTCCAATCTCTTTCTCGCTCTCTCTCTCTCTCTCTCTCTCTCTCTCTCTCTCTCTCTCTCTCTCTCTCTCTCTCTCTTGACTCTTAGTGTTCATTTAGCCGCTTTTGCAATTAGTTCTAAAACAAATTTCGATTGTTGTTTGCTTCTTTTGCCAGGAAGAGTTTATCTTGGCATGCATAGCGTGGTTGACATTATAGCCGGTCTTGGTTTAGGATTGACTATTCTCGCGTTTTGGCTCTCTGTTCATGAATATATTGACGCTTTTGTAGTTTCTGGACAAAATGGTATTTCTATTTCTACCGATTTATAACTATTGATCTGTTTGTACATTTGGTTATCTCTTTTTCCAAGTACATCATAACAGAGCCAAGTTCAGAAATGTGAAAAGATCTAACACTTTTTAATGTCAATCTAATGTGAAGGTGCGATGTATAAGGGCCTACTTTCTTAAGCCAACGGAGGAAGATAAAGACGTTTATGGGTTAGAAGCTGTTTTTCATGATTTTGAGGTAAATATTTTATTTTCGATTAATCGGTTTATAGGTTTATATTACCCTTATTTTCATACGATTATTACTTTGTTTTCTCTAGGGGAGGTGAGTGCATGCCACTATTAAGAAGGCTCAACTTGGATGCTTTGTAGACATATTCAAGGATGAAAGACTTTATCTCATTAAAGATATTATCGTTACAGACAACTACCTAAAGTTCAAAACTTCTGTTTCTGAATACAAAATACTGTTCATTGCTAAAACAAAAGTTGTTGAAATTTTTGATAACAACTTTCCCCGTCATATGTATGACTTCAAAACTTACAAAGATTTGTCTTGCGCTGAAAATGTGGATGAGTCGCTTCTCATAGGTATAGTTATCAACTAACTTATCTCTTTGGAATTTTTTATTTTCCTATTTTTTGAATATTATTTTCTTCTTTAAATACTTATAGCTGAATACAATTAATAGAATTAATGACACTCATTTGATTTTTATTTCAGATGTCATAGATCGTTTATCAAGCAAAGGGATTCCACAAGTAAAGGAAGTTGTTGGGAGAAAGACTCTTATGCTGGATATCACTATAGAGAATCTGGAGTAACTTTCTATATCCTATAAATCTGAATTAATTTCAAACTTTATATATTAGCTTTTCATTTTTTTGATATTCAATTTTATTCCTTTTCAGAGGTAGTACAAAGGGGAGATCCGTATTTCCAATACATTTCATGCATCTCTTATTTTATGGGATAGGGAATGTTGTGAGTTATTCGGTAAAACTGCGAGTGATATATGGTATGTATTTATATTGATTTTGATTGAATTTCAAAATTTTTATATAGAATAATATTTAGTCAGTTAGTTTTTAATTGTAGGTAATACCGGAAGCTATTTCCAATATGGACAACTTTGAAGCTCTATTTAAAGTTCAATTGCGAGAAGGAATGGTTGGCGTCCACATTGGACTCTTTCCTGTCATCAAATTGAGCACTGATTCTACTCTAATTGATAAATACTTCGGAAAGTTTTGGGGATTTTTTGAATGACAAGAGTGAATGGAATGCGGAGACGCCAAAGAAGGTATGTTACACTTAAATTTTTTCTTAAAGTTTTTTATTTGTTATTTAAATTCATAGATTATTATTTGTATTTTCCTTAAATAAAAGTAATTTCATATTATTTGTTTATTTGGCAGAAAATTAATTTGAGTGAAGATTGCATGAGGGCACCATTGAATCATCTAAAAGTGAAAGTTATTGGTGAAACTATAAGCGTTGGTGTGAAGCGTTCGTTAACAGAAGAGTTTAACTCCGATGAGAAAGAGTCTAAAGACAAGAAGATAAAGATTGTTATCGACGGATTTTATATGTTTTCATATTTTCCACCTATGTCCCCATGCTTCATTATGTCGTCGTAATATTTCTGTTTTCAGTTATGTTTAATTACTTATTTAAGTAATTTGGTCTTATGTATCATTACGTTGTTGAACTAAATAGGTTTTTAGTTATGTTGTTGGTTTTAATATTTCGTTTACTTTCTACTAATAATCTGTTTATGTTACGTTAAATTTGTTTGTCGCCACTTCAGTTTCAAACTAAGAGCATTCACAATGGTAAAAGCTTTTTTCATAGCTTTTTTGCAATTTCCAAGTGACACATCATTATAATCAATTATTTCTAAAAAAAATTAATTACGTTTTAATAATGGTTTGCTATTTAATGCTTTAGTTAGTCCTTTTCTCTATAATTGTAATTACAATATACATTTACATTTACTTCAGTAATTTAAAAGAGTGTATGATAGTTAAAACAAATTTTAAATTTTAAAAAGTGTTTAACATTCACTGAATATGAATGTTTCAAATGGGAAATTATCAATTAAATAGAAGCATCTGCAAAATTACTTAATGCCTCGTAGCTTAGGAACTCTAGAGAAGTCCACTATGTCTACAAGTCTAATGATTACTCAAGTTTCCAAGAAGTAATCCATGTATTTATTACAGATATCTTCACTTTATTACCCTACAGCCGCTATTAGTGTATTTAATATCTATTTGGCTTTAATTTTTACCATTTCTCTATAACAGGTTATTGGTAATTAATCCATTCTCATCAATGTTGTTTTGGTCATTTTTTGGGTATATATATGTATCTTCCCTTCCAATACCATACCTTCTATAATTCCATCCTTAGTTTTCTCAAGAACCACAAAATGTCTGTCGAAAATGGTTCCTCTTCTGAAGAAATTGATTCTGACACGGAGGAGCAGAATCATGCATTCTCCGAAACCACTAAGAAGCTTCACTTTGGCCACATTCGTATACCAAACTATAACTGTTGTTGCTCTAAAATGTCCTACAGTTGCCCATTCAAGCCTTGCACTGGTCGTAAGTTGCGACGTATGGGTCACAACTCACTCTTACAGCACGCTATCGATGCTAGCCGGTCATCTAATTTTTCTAATATTTGTGCAGACCATCAATAACCATTTCAATTATTCCTTGATGCCAGACGTCATTAGCACTTTATACTTATATATTTTTATTTTTTTTTGTTGAAGGTTCAAGGGGAAGCCTCTCATGACACAAGGTCATATATATGTAGTTTGTGCAAGAAAAGTGGACATAACAAAAGGGGATGTCCATTGCGTAAAGAACAAGATGTTATTGAGGTAAACAATTTTAATTTATGTTATAATGTTATAATATGTTGGTATGTTAACTGTGTTCTTATTTAGAATTTTTTTTTTTATTTTTTGTTGCAGGTTGAAGTGGAAGGATCACATCGGAGAAGAACAAAAAAATGTAGTTTGTGCAACAAAAGTGGACATAACAAAAGGGGATGTCCATTGAGTAAAGAACAAGATGGTATTGAGGTAAACAATTTTAATTTATCTTATAATGTTATAATGTGTTGATATTTTAACTGTGTTGTTATTTATAATTTTTTTTTATTTTTGGTTGCAGGTTGAAGTGGAAGGATCACATGGGACAAGAACCAAAAAATGTAGTTTGTGCAAGAAAAGTGGTCATAACAAGCGAGGTTGTCATTTGGTTAAACAAATTGTTCCAGTAATTCCTGAATGTGAATTTTTAATTAATGATTGTGATATGTTGTTGAAGGATTTGTCTCATGCTTTAAATGAGGCAGAGGCAAATACACTTTTGGCTGCAAATGAGGTTATAAAGAGACTTAGGTTGCACTATATTTTATTCTCAGTACTTTTAATATTTATGCACTAATGTTGTGTCTTTATTAGGTACTGAATGAAACTGTTGTTGAAGGTGAAGCACAAGACAGTCCACTTCAACGTTCAAGAGTTAGAAGGTCTGCAAGGCTCGAATGGAATCAATGGATAAAACCTAAGAAGATTGACACCAGTGTCATAGATTTGACAAAAGAGTAATTTCAACAACTTTTTCATTTTGGTTGTAAAAAACTTATATTTGGGTATTTTGACTGAAAACAATTTAACTTTTGTCTTTTTTTTTGTTCTTCATTCCATATTATGACAACTTAATTGGCATATTTTGTTGGGTTTTATGGATCCATGCGCAGCGGAATTAAGCATAAAATTAACACAAAACCCAAGCCCTAAGATCCGTTCTATACGATTAAATTGAATTGCTATGAGATAGAATTTACCAACCTAAATTGCTTTCCGGTCTTGAGCTATCGAACGGATAATTATGTGATTCGTAATCACAAACTTTTGATCTTCAAATCTTCGAATCTTCAACTCCTTTGGATCTTCAGATTTGAACTCTAGGTCTTTGATTTGTTTGAACAAAACTAAGACCCTCTTTTGGTAATCCACACAAATATGAATGTCGAGAACAATTCTCGGGTTGGGAATTGCTAGATTCCTAAAACTTATGGAAGAATATTGAGAGGACTTTTGATTGTGAATTTCTATTGAAAAATTCGGCTAGGGAATTAGGTCTCGATGCATCTCACATATTTATACTACAATAGTATGAATATGTCTCCTAATCGTATTAGGAGAACAGCCATCAAACCGCGTAGGGCTTGATATGTCGCGCGGTATATTAAGCCATTGGCTTAATATGTCGCGCGGTATATATAGCCGATACGTAAAACTCTCAACCATTCTTCCTCTGTTCAACCAATTCATTCTATTTGTGTGTGACCCAATAGGATTGTATTATGTTGGCAATGAGTCCGATCATATCGGCTCTCATAAGACATAAGCGGACTCTAGCAAGCCATTATGTCTACCCAAATAACACAACGTAAGAGTTCACGTTTCCAATGGTACACTTTCATTTATCCCTTTGTCTCACGATGTTATATTGAACACAAGTCATGGTCCACGTCAACTTGTACTTGTTCAATGCTTTCTCGATCTTGAGTATAATGATAGTCCAATCATATTGGGGTGTGGCCACACGCTTTCATCATTATCACTCATTGAGGGGCCCAAGCAAAACATCTCTCTTTCGAGGGACAAATTCCATCTTGACTTATCATCCTTCCCATCATGAATCCGATCATGCCAAAGATAGCCTTTATAGATATCGTGTTAAGATACCGTTTGACTAAAATCAAACATAACTTTCATCATGTGTAAAGTCATGATAATCTCAGGTCTAGGGACTAAATGAAGTGACCATATGAGATTTAATTATGACATTTGACCATGACATAAATCTCATACGGGTCAAGTCCAAGCATTTGTTCTCTCGACAAGTACCCATAATTTCAATGTGCATCTCTATGCATATAATCATCATATGATTATCCATTGACAATTATACTAATTATTCTCTTAATAATCGGTGACGGAGATTATTACAATAAATATGCAAACTATATAATAATCAAATAATAAACATAAACGATAAAGATGATATATAACGGTTTTCGCTAAACATAACTAAAGCCTAGGGCATTACACCAACAGTCTCCCACTTGCACTAGGCTCCATTTATGTATCGAATACTCATGGATCCAACATGACCATCATGCTTCCGCCTGTGCGAGGGTCTTTGTAAGTGAATCCCTTATGTCATCATCGGTTGATACTTTGTATATTTTAACGTCTTCTCATTCTTTATGAATTCCTTGAAGAACGTCTAAGTGAGTGTTTGGATCGTTGTGACCTTGGTTCCATTGTTTGCACAAGTGGCACCACTATAGTCATAACAAAAGTTTCATCGATTAGTGATACTTGGAACATTTCCAAAACACTAAGCGAACTTTTGATCCAAACCGCCTACTTTTAGCTACATCATATGTTGCTAACAATTGGCCTTAGTAGTAGAATTGGCTACAATTTCTGCTTGGAACTCTTCCAATCAAAATTGCACCTCTTATAAGCATAAACACAAATCCTAATTGCGATTTTAAAAAATAACTTTGTCAGTTTGGAAGCTAGCATCTATGTAACCCTTACAACAAGATTAAACTTCCAATCTTTCAAATCCCAAGAACGTATCCTTAGTTCTTTATAAGTACTTAAGGATCATCTTGACTGCCATCCAATGGTTCTCATCACAGGATTAGATTGGTATCGACTCATCATGCTTATAGCATATGAGACGTCGGGTCTAGTACAAATTATGGCATACATGACAGATCCAAATGCCGAAGCACATGGAACTTCATTCATTTTCCTTTTGCTCATCAGTTGTCTTAAGACAATGAGTATTGCTAAGAGAAATACCATGACCCATTGACAAGCTACTCTTCTTAGACTCTTCTAAGAATCTTGTCAATGTGAACACTTTGACTTAAACCAATCTATCCTTCTAGATCCATCTCTATAGATCTTGATGCCAAGGATGTAAGCGGCTTCACCCACATCTTTCATTGAAAAACCTTTCCTTGACCAAGACTTAACAGTCTTAAGTATCGGAACTTGTTTTTCCAATGATTAAGATATCATTGTAATAAACAATAGATATAACACTACGCTCCCACTGAATTTCATGCATACACAAGGTTCATCTTCGTAATTGATAAAGTCAAACTCTTTGACCAATTCATCAAAACGAAGATTCCAATTCCTTTAAGCTTGCTTCAACCCATCTCATGGATCTTTGCAACATGCATACCCTATTAGAGTTTCTTGGATCGTCAAACTATTCGGGTTGTGTACTATACACATCCTTAATAATCTTTCCATTTAAAGAAAGTCGTTTGACATCCATTTGTCATATCACATAGTCACAATGGCAATTGAAAATCTAACAGACTTCGACATTGTAACTGGCGAAAAAAGGTTTCAACATAGTCAATACTATGAATTTGCCTAAATCCCTTTGTTACAATCCTTAGTCATGAAAGTATACACCTTCACATCCATGTCGGTCTTTGAAGACCTACTTGCACCCTTTAGTTTTTACACTTTTAGGTAGCCCAAACAAGTTCCAAACTTGATTGTTAAGCATGGATTGTAATTTGGATTCCATGGTTCCTAACCATTTATCCAAATTAGGAGAGGACATCGCTTCTTGATAGCAAGTAGGATCGTCATTCTCAATGACTTCCACTTCATCACTTTCCGCAACGAGAAATCACTATTTCTTGAGTTCGGATCGTAACCTATCCAATCTACGATGGACTTGTGCATCTTGAACCGGTTTCACAACTCCTTTGTGAACTTGGTTTTGTCTCTACTCTTGGTTCCATATTATTTTCGGGTTCTTGAACTTCTTTCAAGATTAATTTTACTCCCACTAGATTCTTTATTGAGAAACTATTTCTCAAGAAACAAATCGTGTAGAGCAACAAACATTTTGTTCTCTTTGTGATTGTAAAATCAATATCCGAAAATAACCTTGTTAGATTTGGTGCTAACTTATAAGAGACAAGTCTCTTTACATAAGATTCGCAACCCCAAATCTTCATGAAAGACAAACTAAGTTTTCTTCCATGCCACATCTCATGTGGGGCCTTAGGAACCGATTTAGTAAGGACTCAATTCAGTGTAACCGCATCATTTCTAATGCATATCCTCAAAAGGAAATAGGAAATAGGAAAGTCTAATTGACACATCATCGAACGAACCATGTCCTACAAGGTTCAATTCCTCCTTTCGTACACACCATACAATGTGGTGTTCCGGTGGAGTCAACTTTGAAACGATTTCATAGTTTTGAGATGATTGTCAAACTTTTGGCTCAAATATTCATTACCTCGATCCAATCGAAGTACTTAATAGTTTTGCCAAGTTGTTTTTGCACTTCATCTTGAAATGTTCGAAACATCTCAAACGATTCACCATTGGACTTCATCAGATAGACATAATCATATCTAGATAAGTCTTTAGTGAAGTATGATGAAATACCGAAATCCTCCCCTAGCAATGCTGCTTAATAGTTCACATACATCTTATGTATAATGACCAATAAGTCACTAGCCCTCCCACTACTTTAGTGTAGGGTGGTTTGGTCGATAATCCCAATAAATAAGATCAACATTCCTCAAATGATTGATAGTCATATGAGTCTAAAAGTCCATGTTAATGGAGTTTAGATATATGTTTCTTATTTATCTGACCAAACCGGCAATGCCATATGAACGCGTGTTGTTCATATTATTCGGTTTAGATTTCCATTTATATTATAGATATCTTCAACATTATTTTGTTTCTCATCTTCAAGGATATGAAGACCATTTAATGACATATGCATTACAATAAGGCATATTATTAAATAAATATAAAACTTCTTATTGAAAATAAGAAAATTATATCCTTCATCATCCATTTAAGAAACATAAATAATACTCCTACTCAAATCTGGAACGTAGTCATACTTGTTCAAAACAAGTACTACTTCACAAGGTAAAGTGACTTCATAAGTCCCTTATGGCTAATGTTGCAACTTTTGCTCCATTCCCATGCATAGGTTTAATTTACCTTATTTGAGTAGCTTTCTATTCTTTGTTCCTTGCACATTTAAACAAATGTGGGATCCAATCCGGTATCATATACCCAAGAATCAAGAAGTCGAAATGAAAAAAAAATATCTATCATATAGATACTTGAAGTAGTAGCAATCATATTGCCCTTCTTCACCTTTTAGGCCTTCCTAATAAGCCTTGCAACTTTGCTTCCAATGACAATCTTATTGCAATGATAGCAAAATGCATCCTTTTGAGACACTTTGGGTTTAGCCTCTTCGGCTTTGACAACATTTGTCCTAGGTTTAGCAACTTTTGCTTTACCTTCTTTTCCTTCCTTTATGAACCCTTTTCTTGTGTCAACCATTAACACAATTTGCGGATTGCTCCTTCTTTCATCTCATGAATTAAGAGCCTTCACCACAACATATATCTTTTGCCTAGCTTGCACTTGGAACATTTCCTTTATGCGTTATGCTAGAACAGAAGAATAGTTATCATGTACTCAAGGTTCTTCACAAGAGCCTTTAAACATAATGGCAATTACAAGGCAAGCAATATTGTCAGAATCATCAATATGTTTCTAATGTTGCTTCCTTATTTGCCCTTTGCAACATTTGCAATGGGTTCAGTAGGAACGGATTCGTCAAGAACGTACACATTTACCCAAGAACCATTCTTTAGGCTTCTGATCCAATCAGAATTATATGTATCGTTCCTTTCGAACTTTGTCCTTCATAAGAACGAATCGCAATTATCATTATGTAATGCTACTTCTACAACAAAATATACAAATTATATGAACACATATCAATATCAGCACATTTATCATTTAAGAGCAAATAATGTATTTTACAAATATTCCCATTAAATCATACACCTTCCAATGCAAATAAGCATAATATGTATTTAATGGGCTAAGATCCAACTTTAATTTAATCTCAAGTACGCTATGGCGCACCGCTCAAGATTAAACTAAATTAGGTAGAAAACATCAATCATATCGTATATGACTCTTAGGACTAAGATCCATCTTTAACTTAATCTCAAGTACGCTATGGCGCACCGCTCAAGATTAAACTAAATTAGGTAGAAAACATCAATCATATCATATATGACTCTTAGGATCTTTTATGAGATTTATTTAAGACATCATATGTCTAAGCATATTTTAATCTCATCTTATGCCTTGGGTCCAAAACCATTTTGATAACCCAATTAAGTTCATTCATATTAAACGTATAGGAACCACCATTTCCTCATCTTGCTCGCAAACGGAATAGAATCAAAGTACCTTGCTATGGCAAGCCCACCCAAAACTATCCGAGTGGTCTCAAGTGTTTAATCATGAATTGGCATAAAGAACTTAAAAGTTAAATGAAGGTTCTTTAAGGTAGATTATAAGCATATCAGCAAAGATAGTCATAATCATGCACTAGGTAAGTTCCCAGGAAGATAGGTGAGCCACAAGGACTACTTAAGTACCAACTCTTCCTTAGACGTAACTCTCCTAGTCATGCACAATTAGAAATCGGCTACGATTTGGCAACATAATCACTACCTTTTATAAATAATCAGTTTCCTTTTAAATTTCGCATAATTATGACTTGTTTCCATAAACAATCATAAAATCCAAAAGTTACAATGTCTAAATCTAAACATATTAGGAAACTATGAATCAATGTTTCAACTAAACATCTAATAAAATTCTTACTTGTAAAACCGACTTGTTTCATAAACAATCGTACACTAACTTGTTTCTCATAAACAATTAGTGAACTATAATTCAATGTTCAAAAACATTCTAGAATTACAACAGTTCTTCATGCAATGCAATAATTAATAAAATCACCTTTTAAATAATTAAGCAAGCATAAGAACACTCAATAATTATGCAACGCAACAATTAAATAAACACCTTTTAATTAATTAAGCAAGCATAAACAATGAATTAATCTAGCATAGCCCTATAAACTCAATTCACAGAAATTTATAGCATCCAGATTAAGACATAAAACATCTCGGATTGTAAACACAATCACGGAATAGCGAGAAAAATTAAACAAACCGATTACGCCCTATTTGGCTTATTATGTCGCGTGACAACATCGGCCCGAGGCTTGATATGTCGCGCGACCTAACAGGCCGGATAACCCGAATTCCTCATGGCTCATCATGTCGCGCGACTAAAGTAGCCAAGTAACGGGATTTCAGATTTCAATCAATTCAGATTACATGCAATTAAATCATATAAAACAACCCTTTTACGTATTTAATTCAACATAATTCGAAAACGATTTTCACATTGTTTCACATAAACAATAATAATTCTATCGCATACAAAAACATGCAACGAACATATAAACAATTTATATAATCATTCTAGCATGTTAATTCAAACTTAACCATACGAACGGGGCTCTGATACCACTGTTGGGTTTTATGGGTCCATGCGCGGCGGAATTAAGCATAAAATTAACACAAAACCCAAGCCCTAAGATCCTTTCTATACGATTAAATTGAATTGCTATGAGATAGAATTTACCAACCTAAATTGCTTTCCGGTCTTGAGCTATCGAACGGATAATTATGTGATTCGTAATCACAAACTTTTGATCTTCAAATCTTCAAATCTTCAACTCCTTTGGATCTTCGATTTGAACTCTAGGTCTTTGATTTGTATGAACAAAACTAAGACCCTCTTTTATTAATCCACACAAATATGAATGTCGAGAACAATTCTCGGGTTGGGAATTGCTAGATTCCTAAAACGTATGGAAGAATATTGAGAGGACTTTTGATTGTGAATTTCTATTGAAAAATTCGGCTAGGGAATTAGGTCGACGGATCTCACATATTTATACTACAATAGTATGAATATGTCTCCTAATCGTATTAGGAGAACAGTGCGTCAAACCGCGTAGGGCTTGATATGTCGCGCGGTATATTAAGCCATTGGCTTAATATGTCGCGCGGTATATATAGCCGGATACGAAACTCTCAACCATTCTTCCTCCTGTTCAACCAATTCATTCTATTTGTGTGTGACCCAATAGGATTGTATTATGTTGGCAATGAGTCCGATCATATCGGCTCTCATAAGACATAAGCGGACTCTAGCAAGCCATTATGTCTACCCAAATAACACAACGTAAGAGTTCACGTTTCCAATGGTACACTTTCATTTATCCCTTTGTCTCACGATGTTATATTGAACACAAGTCATGGTCCACGTCAACTTGTACTTGTTCAATGCTTTCTCGATCTTGAGTATAATGATAGTCCAATCATATTGGGGTGTGGCCACACGCTTTCATCATTATCACTCATTGAGGGCCCAAGCAAAACATCTCTCTTTCGAGGGACAAATTCCATCTTGACTTATCATCCTTCCCATCATGAATCCGATCATGCCAAAGATAGCCTTTATAGATATCGTGTTAAGATACCGTTTGACTAAAATCAAACATAACTTTCATCATGTGTAAAGTCATGATAATCTCATGTCTAGGGACTAAATGAAGTGACCATATGAGATTTAATTATGACATTTGACCATGACATAAATCTCATACGGGTCAAGTCCAGTTACTTGTTCTCTGACAAGTACCCATAATTTCAATGTGCATCTCTATGCATATAATCATCATATGATTATCCATTGACAATTATACTAATTATTCTCTTAATAATCAGGGACGGAGATTATTACAATAAATATGCAAACTATATAATAATCAAATAATAAACATAAACGATAAAGATGATATATAACGGTTTTCAGTTAAACATAACTAAAGCCTAGGGCATTACACCAACATATTTTGTATGCGGTTAGCACTTTTCATGACATTCAATTTTTGGTTGCAAGATTTATTCAGTTTTTGAGTTTCCTGCAGTGTGAGTCATTGTTTTTCACAATGATTAACACAATTTTTTGCTAAGGTTATATCTCATTAGGAGTGCTCTGTTTTGCTATTGATTTATTTGATTTAGTTCACTTAATGCAGGTCTCACAATTTTTTATAACTTTTATGGATTGACGGCTATACAAAGAATCCACAATCCTAGAAAAACCATATTTAGTTAGGTTTAAGATTGTACAAGTACCAAACCAATATTTAGCGATGTTTCAAGTTTCAAAATTGTACAAGTAAAGTATCATCTTTAATTAAGATCATAACTGTTTCACTTTTATGTTAATAAAAAAATTGAATTTTTTAGGTTGTTTAACGTAAATTTTAAAAAGTGTTATTCCCGTGTGTTTAACACACGGGTGTTACGCTAGTTACGAAAATAATGGAAATATTAATCTATAATACAATACACATCAGGTTTAATCATTTATAACCGATTGAATAAAAAGCGGTCGGGATCGATTCTCAAAAATTGATTTGACAGCATAGATTAACCCAAATATTCCACCTTCCCACTCACAGTTTATAACTCCCCACCTTCTCCTTCCAAACCTGTATTTTAACTTCCCCCACACCCTTTTATTCAAAACGAACAAGAAACTTCTTCAATTCCTCATTGTTGGCATCAGACTCTCTTTTCTAGCTGCTACTCTGTCTCCATTGACAATGTCTTTTTCTTCCCATCTTAACCTTCCTGTATGTTCTTTTCTCCTTTCATAATTCAACTTTTTTTTTTTATTTATTTTTTTAATCATCATTTACACTTTTCTCCCCTCCTTGAACTCGAGTTACTGAATGATTGGAAATGACAGTTAACATGCATTTCCATTTTTCCCACTTCTTATCATTTTCATACCGTCTCCGTGCCTTTGTCACCGGATCATAATACTAATCTATATTACAATAGAGGTGGAGAATAACCAGCAAACAAAGAGTGGGCATGATTTAATTTTAGAAAATACAAAGAGTGGCTGAGATTGAATTTGAAATATCAATCTCAACCGTGACACAACTCCCTATTCCCACTCACTACTGCAGTTACCGGTCGTTACTACCTCTCCTCGCTAAATTCTCAATAGGCACTCCTTCCGAGTGTGATCCATCTCTTCCACCAAAGTCCAAACTCAAAGACGGTGGATGAGGCCAGAAATCGGTAACTGGTTCCGCCACCGCAAAACGCAAATAAACCCCCTCTTTGGAAATTACTCATTTGGTTTCGTGTGACCATTCTTTACAAATGACAACAATTGTTTTGCAGGCAGGGTCTGACATGACGGTTAAATAGAGATGGAAAATCTAGAAGGAGAGTTTGAAATTGGATTTGGATATTACATGCCTAACTTTGACCCACATTCTGGTGCCCTCCTGATCTATATTATTGAGAGTCTAACCCATCAACTCTCACTGCTTCAATTCCTGTCCTTAATCTTTTTATGTGAGTATGGAATATTTTTTTAACTGTAAATTCAATGCATTTATACAGTTTTGGTGGATTGTGGTTGGTTATTTTTATTATTCTTATTTTATCTGTTCAAAAGAAGAAGTCTCGATTCTGTCGAAGTCCGAGTTTCTTACTTGGCATGAGGTGTTTGAGACGCCGTTCCCATCAATTAAGGATTTCCAGAGTTCGAAAATCAAGGGTTTGTCTTTGTCGTGGTTGTTTTTTAGTATATTTATTCCATTAGTTAATTTTATGAAGTGATCCATTACTATTAAAACTTTCTTATTTGGGGATTACACATTGAGATGATGCTCTATTAGATTTCAGTGTACAATTTCATATAAATTATTTTTTTTTTACTTAAACCTTCATAGTTGTTGTTCCTGACTTTTATTGTTGTACAGTTGCAAAGCAGATCCTCTTTCAAACATTGAGCCTAAACGGAGCAAACGTTATCTTCAGAATCACAGGTATTGTTTCATGGCGTCTATTAAAAGCTTTTAGGTATGACTGCAATGGGCGTGAAGGATGTTGGAAAAGTATGTTGTGTGTGAAGAAAATTGTGTACATTTCCTTGGAAAAATCGTTTGTCGTTGGACAAAGATTATTGTGGGTTCATATTCTACTCCGTGAGAACATGAAAATGATATTTTATTTGTTCAATTTGAAGATTGAATGATAAAAATATTACAGCTTAAATAAATGGATGAAAGTTGGAAATGTGAGTTTGTCTCACATGTGAAAAGAATGGAAAAACTAGTTGATAGTTTTGGCCATTTTTTATTGAATTATAATTCTTTTAATTCAAGATTAATTCCAAGAATAACTTTCAAGTTAATGTCCATTTATGATTGGCAAATGAAACTCCAAGAATAAATTGATGGCAATGTTAATTGTTGAATTAAGATGATCATCAATATGTGGATTAATTGGAGAGTTAATCCTTGGGGAGTTTTGAGCTATAAAAGAAATACCCACAACTCTTTGAAGAAAAGAGAAAAAAAAATAGAGAAAAAGATAAGAGGAAAACACACAAAAAGAAGCTTTTTCCATCAATCTTCTTCTATCCTCTTGCAATTCGTTCATCTTCTTCCTTTGCCCTCCTTGAATAATTGGAATGGTGATATTGTCCAAGCATATTAGTACATTTCACCGGAAAGCTCAAGTGCGAAGTGGTTCCGGTTAATCCGTTTTATCCTGGGAGACTAACGCCCGTTGAAACCTCAAGCACTCGTAGAGAGGAGGACGAATTAGTCTTTAAGGAGAGTGTGTTCTCACACGACTCGGATACAAGAGATTAAAGATGGACAAACCCAATGAAGAGATCAAATACAGTTGTATCTTTCTTTTTATGGTTTTTTTTTTCAGAATTGTTGTATATTATATTTTCAATGTTGTAATTTGTTTTCCTTTCTATATTTTCAAGATTTTTCTAACAATCTTAAGACTAATTCTCTTTGTTGAGAAAGGATTGCAGATTACAGGATTCTTGTAGCGTGGTAGCTACGGGAGAAAATATTGAAAAGGGACGGGAAAACAATGAGAAAGAAATCAAGAAAATTTCTGCACAGATTTTTCTTGACCAGGTGTAGTAAAACAGCATTTCCTGCTTCGTTAACCGTTGGATCGAACTCAAATTTGGTGAGTATGTTCTAATCTCATATAAGAACAATCTGGACGGTGGAGATCGAAATCTTTTATCTGGAGATAAAGATAAAATTTTATGAACAGAACAGTTTATGAAAGGAAAAAAATATTTTGAACATATAATGAACTCACGGAAGAACATCAAGGATGTTGCGATGATTGTGTAAAATAGTTGTGGCGACGCCACTTCTAGTATTTATACAATGGGTGATATATCTCTTATGGTTCATGAGATCATAGTGAGAAAAATCGAAAAGTTCGTAGGAACTAAATTGAGAAATTGAAAGTTGAAAGATGTAGTCTTTAACTTTCTTATGGTTCATAAAATCATAATGAGAAAAATTGAATAGTTCATTGGAACTATGTTGAGAAGATGAACGTTAAAAGATGTAGTCTTTAACGTTGCATTTTATCAATGATGTATTGACAAAGATGATAGGGCTTCTTGAAAGAAGTTGTTAAATCCTATTATTGTTAATAGTGACAAAAGTCACAAAGATAAAAACAATAGAGCTTCTTGAAAGAAGTTGTTGAATTCTATTGTTGTGAACATTGAAAAATGTTACAAGAACTAAAACCATAGGGCTTCTTGAAAAAAGTTGTTAAAACCTATTGGGGAAATATGTGACTAATGTCATAAAGATAAAAACAATAAGGCTTCTTGAAGGAAGTTGTTAAATCTTATTGTTGTTGATGATGACAAATAACACAAAATATTTAGAATGGGAACTTCTAAAAGAAATTGTGTATTTTGTAAATGAGAATGTGATTTTCTCTAATTTAGAGGTGCTCCAAGATGAGACCTTTAAAGTTTTGGAATAATTAACCTTCAATTATAATTCCATTAAGGAATTTAGAGGTTTATAAATATGAGTGGTTATAAGAAATAAATTGTGTTAATTCTCCTATTGAATTAGCAATTTATTCTTAAAGTGAATTCTCTAATTAAGTTAGAGAGTTATATTTGTAACAACAAAGTGATAATTGTTGAAAATTAAAGGCTCTTTGTGTGGAGACAAATCTCTAATGGAATGTGGTTGTTCCAAATATATCGGATCACCATAGTGAGAAGTTAGAAAATTTTGTTGGCCTTGACTTTAAGTGATGGCAACAAAATATGTTCTACTTGACCACCTTGAACTTAGAGAGGTTTCTTTTGGAAGATCCTACAAAGTTGGGTGAAAATGTGATGGATGTTCAAGCCGTGAGTGCGGTTGAAGCATGTGAATTTTCTTTATCGAAACTATATACTTAATGAATTGTCGGATTCATTATAAAATGTGTATAGTACCAAGAAAATGGCAAAACATTTGTGGGAGTCGTTGAACTATAAATCTAAAATCGAGAATGCGGGTGCATTGAAAATTATAGTAATCCGCTTCCTTGATAGTGGACTCCATAAATGAAATAAAAAATCATATGGAAGAAGTGGAAATAGTCTTCCATGAAAAACCATGTAGAATGGATGGTGTTGAGTGAAATTCTCAAGTGATGACAATAATTGAGAAATTGCTTCCCACTTGAAAATATTTTAAAATCACCTCAAACATAATGAATGTTGAGGTGTGTACTATTCGTCTTTGTGTTGGAAAAGAGAATAGAACTTTGGAGAAAAAGTTGTCTAACATTTCTTTTGGCGAAAGCAAATGTGATGAAGCATGCCTAAATGCTTAATACAAAGACAAAGTGGGTCAAACTTGTTTGAATTGTCAAAATCATTTGAAAAGTCAAACGTGTTTAAAAAACCAAACTTGTTTGAAAAAGTCAAGCATATACCTTGTGTCTTGAGTGCAATTGTGATGTCATCAAGAATGAAATTCATGATGTTGGAATGAATGAAATGAAAGGGTATTCAAGTGATTAACAATGAGAATGAATCTCTTTTTATGGTCAAACAAGACTTATCAAATATATGCTTGAAGCTATAATCAAGTCATATTGATGCTTGAGGGGTGAATGTTATTCACTAGATGATGGTAAAATATAAATTTTTACCTTTAACATTGCTTGCTAAAAAGCAAAATGTTGAATTTTATCTCTTTAAAGAAAAAGTTGAAAATCAACTTAATAAAGAGGTAGTGATAAAACACAACTAAATGTAGTTTGTGTATATGTTACACTAAATACTATTGATTGCATACGGTTGGGTACGCTTACAATAGTTGTGATTATAGAATTCTTGTGTATGAATTCAAGATTCAATAATGGAATCATGAAGCACTTTTTTCTTTAAGAATATGTTTCCGTATAAATTAAAAGATGAGGCAAACTCATTTATACGGATTCATGATTCAATAGAAGAAGAAGAAACTTATCATAAGGAATGATAAAGAAGAGGCAAGACCTCAACATAGCAAATGAGGTAGGATAAGAAAATTCTATGGCCCGAATTTTCTAACCTCCATGATAGAAAGTGAATCACAAAGTTATAAAGACATTGAGCTCTTTGGAAGGATCTTTGTGGAAATAGGCCCTTAAAAGTAAGATTGATTCCATCTTGGAAAATCACACTTGGAAACTAGTGGATTTACATCCGAGTAGTAAATCACTAGCATATAAGTGAATTTTCAACAAGGAAATGAAGATCGATGGAACAATCAATGAGTACAAGGCTAGACTTGTAATTGAGGAGTACAAGAAAAATGAAGCCCTTGATTACTTTTATACTTATTCTCTCATCACGAGAATAAAGAGTTGTATTTGCAATTGCTGCATAGCAGAATTTGAAATACATCAAATGGATGTAAATAACCTTTCTAAATGTCGATTTAGAAGAGAAAATTTACATAGAACAATCCGAGGGGTTTCTTGTACATGAACAATGAAACAAAGTGTCCACAATGTACACCATGATCAAATGGTGAAAATTGGCATTATTGCTAATTTTGGGACTAACCCGAAAATGTGGGGGTGAGTATACTTTGGAAAATAATTACCTATTGGAAAGGTTTCCCCAAGAAAACAATGAGATGTCCATATGAAGTATGGAAACGTAGGCCTACGTACACTTGTGAATGTGGGGTGTTTCGTAAAGTAGCAAGTCCAATTATCAAAGAAATTGAATTTGATTATTAAATGGTGGATTGTGTTTCAAGAGTTATGTTCATAACAATTGTGCATATTGGTTTGTTATATATGATTCAATAAGTTTGAATATATATAAAAATCAAAAGAAAATAAAATCAATAAAAATCAAGCATTGATGTCAAATTCATGAAAGTGAATAAATGATACTTTGAATGAAATAGATCAAAGTGTTGAAATGGTTCAAGAAATGAAACCTTAGAAGAAAATGTGCTAGTTTGTCTAGTTTGTAAAGTCATTGTATGACTTGAGACAAGTACAAAGATAAAGACATCAAAGGTTTGATTGTGTGGATTTAAACAAGAGTGGCTACGTCACTTTGTTTATTAAATCCAAAAACGATATGTTAACTAAGGAAAATTCTAGTCAATTTGATCTGTTGATTCAAATTCAAGGAAAACTAATGGACTCGTGGTTAAATAAGTCATTAGGTGGATATTCTTGAATTATTTGAAAGGATCAATATGGAATAGCTGGGATTTAACTGAATCTGAGTTAACAGTTATCAAATGAATAAATCTTGTGTTAGCAAGATGGTATATTGCTAAGTCAATTTATGATTGAAAAGACATATAGCAATATGTGTAATGGTAGTCTAAACATATATGTCTAAGACATAATACCATTAGAAAACTACTCTCAACTAATTTGACTATGTGAAGTCAAATGATAAACGGATCCGTTAACCAAAGGGTTAAATCGAGAGTTAGTTGTAAATTCGGAGGGGAATGGGACTTAAGCCTCTTGAAAGTTAAACACAGCGGAAAACCCAATCTAGATGACTGGAGATCCCAAGAACTAGATTCAAATGGGACCACCTAACTGTTAAAAGACTTGTAGCGTCACTGTGGGGGAAACAAAACCCCAAGTCCATTCCTATTAGTGACATCCCGAAAGGACAAGGATAAGCATATGGCTTTTAATGATTCTTACGCGTCGAAAATTTGAGCGGGGTAATACGGGTTACCTTTAAGAAATCACCTATGTGAGAGAGAAGTGGGGCTGCTTCGAGGAGAATTGTGTGAGGCTCAATTCTTAGACCCTCTCACAGAACCAGACATTATGTTCAGGGCCATGAACGAACATAGCTATGAGAAATGAAGTATGTTAGGACATTACTTGTGTCTAGTATATGATCGGCTACACAAAAAGCATATCGATTCAAGGACATCGCGTCTATCGACTTGTGAGTAGAGTAAATATGCTAGTTCGAGCGGAGGTTCAATGGGCAATATCCCCACACCTTCGTATGCAAGTTTTTGTCTGCCGGACTCTATCACCAATCTCGTCCTCAATTTCCTTCATGTGGGGGATTGTTGGAAAAGTATGTTGTGTGTGAAGAAAATTGTGTACATTTCCTTGGAAAAATCGTTTGTCGTTGGACAAAGATTATTGTGGGTTCATATTCTACTCCGTGAGAACATGAAAATGATATTTTATTTGTTCAATTTGAAGATTGAATGATAAAAATATTACAGCTTAAATAAATGGATGAAAGTTGAAAATGTGAGTTTGTCTCACATGTGAAAAGAATGGAAAAACTAGTTGATAGTTTTGGCCATTTTTTATTGAATTATAATTCTTTTAATTCAAGATTAATTCCAAGAATAACTTTCAAGTTAATGTCCATTTATGATTGGCAAATGAAACTCCAAGAATAAATTGATGGCAATGTTAATTGTTGAATTAAGATGATCATCAATATGTGGATTAATTGGAGAGTTAATCCTTGGGGAGTTTTGAGCTATAAAAGAAATACCCACAACTCTTTGAAGAAAAGAGAAAAAAAAATAGAGAAAAAGATAAGAGGAAAACACACAAAAAGAAGCTTTTTTCATCAATCTTCTTCTATCCTCTTGCAATTCGTTCATCTTCTTCCTTTGCCCTCCTTGAATAATTGGAATGGTGATATTGTCCAAGCATATTAGTACATTTCGCCGGAAAGCTCAAGTGCGAAGTGGTTCCGGTTAATCCGTTTTATCCTGGGAGACTAACGCCCGTTGAAACCTCAAGCACTCGTAGAGAGGAGGACGAATTAGTCTTAAGGAGAGTGTGTTCTCACACGACTCGGATACAAGAGATTAAAGATGGACAAACCCAATGAAGAGATCAAATACGATTGTATCTTTCTTTTTATGGTTTTTTTTTTCAGAATTGTTGTATATTATATTTTCAATGTTGTAATTTGTTTTCCTTTCTATATTTTCAAGATTTTTCTAACAAAGGATTCTTTTTTTCTTTTGTTCTTTCTTTTTTACTTTACAACTATTAAGAGAGATTTGCATTCATCAATCTCTAGGCTTCTCTGCTTTACATTCTATCTCTCTTGCTTAAATCCACATTCATCAATCTCCGCGAAGAGGTGAAAATTCATCTTCTTGCATTTTTAGTTCATTTGTTGTGATTGCATATTTTGGGGTTGATATATTAAAATATAATTTACAACGTAAAATTAAACAAGGAGAAAATCGTAAGTTGATCGTCTTGACATTATCCGAGTCGTGTGTAACACACTCTCCTTGAGACAAATTCACCCGCTCACTTAGTTGTGCTTGAGGTTGTTTTGGATGTTCGCCTCACAGGATAAAACAGACAGACCGGACTATTCTTGCACACTAGAATCTCCCGCGAATCTCACTATGATTGGACAAAATCACCATTGATAAATTTCTAGGAGGCCAAAGAAAGAAGATGAACAAATTGCAAAGGGAGAAGAGGAAGATTGATGGAAAAAATTGTTTTCATTTGTTGTTGGTTTCTCTAGTTATAGCTTCAATAACCATGTGATCAATTTCCAATTAATCATTATATTAATACGGGAGTCATTACTTTGTATTCGTAGGGTTTAATTCCAAACTTTGTAACCCCTAATCCCAAAATAATGATCCCTATTAATCCCTCATTATTCTAGGAATCATGTGACATCAATAGTGGTGTTAAAATACTAAAATTTACACTTTAAACCCATCAAATTTGAGCTATCATATCTTTCTCATCCAATCTTAAATTGGACATCTAGATATACCATTTCAATATTCACATGGAGTGCAACATGAACCCACAATAATCTTTGTCAAACGAGAAACGATTCATATAAGAAAAATACACAATTTCCTTCACAAACAACATATTTTTACAACAATGGATTCCAACCATCAAATGAAGATTGTGGTATCCCGTGGCATTAATGGCCTTAACCTTTACATGGAATCTATTTTGGCACTTGCTGATCTAATGACTCTGTTTCAAAATGGTTTCTTTCTTCATATGATTAATTGTGTTAATTATGTTTTCTGATTTCTGACATATAATTAATTGTGTTTTCTAATTTCTGACATATTATGTCATTTAAGACTATTATTTCAAATTTTGCAAAAGATCTAACATTGCCATTTTGTATTAGTACTGGAGTGCACATTAGAGTTTAAGGTAAATTCAAGTAGGGAAAATCACATTTTCTTTTGGGGGTCTAACGTTCAAATGCATGGTTGCATCATCATGCTCATGTTGACCGTACCGCCATAGGAATAGAGGTTCGGCTAAAAATCACTTTGCCGTATATTGTCATCATGAAATTTGTTTAACTGAAGTAAGAATATATCTTTAGTTTAGTCAAGTGAAGATTCTTTTTTCCAAAAGCATAAGGAGATTAAAGTGTTTTTTTGAACAATCACTTGGGGTTAATGTTACGATGATTTGCAAGAGATGAATTTTTGTGCATTGCGTGATGTTGTTCGTACTTTCAGTTGAAAAATACATAGAATTCATGCCTTGTGTTAAGTTGAATGAAAATAGCATAGGGGCGTGAGGGTAGAAAAATACAGGAAGCATTTTGCCCACTATTTTTTCACCCGTTATGTTTTTATGTAATTGAGTGAGCCAACAATTGTTGTTGTACTGACTATTGCTATTCAGGAGAACTTGCTTTTCCGTTGCAGATGCCCAAATGATGCATCAAAATTGATTCTTCGCCAGCGTATGGACTTATAAAATCTAGCTGAACTCTTTAAATTGAGATCAATGAAGAAGAACTTGATGTCAATGGCACATATGTTGAAAATCTATGGTCGCAGCTTGCAGACACTGATGCAAGTACATGGGCATCTGGTATATCCTAGTTCCTCTATTTTTAGTTGTCGCTTCGTGCTTTTTTAGAATTTTGTATGTAAAAACTTCATTCAACTGTAGTAATTGTAGCTAATACACTACTAGAAATCACATTTTAGGCGACCAATCTAAGGAGACCAAAAAAAATTGGTCGCCTAAACAATCTTTAGGCAACCAAAACAAAGCCTAGTCGCCATAAGTTATTCTTTCGCGACCGCTTTTTAGGCGACCAACATTTTTGTCGCCTAAACAATCTTTAGGCAACAAAATAAAATATTTGTCGCCTTAACATATTATAGGCGACTGATCGCATGTGGTCGCCTCAAACAACAGAGTTAGGCGACTAGTTTTTGCTTTTGGTCGCCTCAAACAGAATTTAGGCGACTGTTTGGACTCTTGGTCGCCTTAAACATAGTTTAGGCGACTATTTTGCCTTCTGGTCGCCTAAAAAATAATTTCGGCGACAATGTCTTTATTGGTCGCCTAAAACAGCAGAGTTTAGGCGACTAGATTTTCTTTTTGGTCGCCTCAAATATAATTTAGGCGACTGTTTGGAATCTTGGTCGCCTTAAACAGAGTTTAGGCGACTAATATTGACTCTTGGTCGCCTTTAAAGTTGTTGCTATCTACTTTCATTTGTTTAATTTTTTTCTATCTTTTTTTATATAACCTTTTCTAAAAAAAACACTAATTAACAAATGCTAAAATATTATTTTCTAGTCAATAAAAAATTAAAAATAAAATTAAAAAAAATATAGGGTAGTCCTCCCTCTTTTGACTTTTCTTCTATATACTTTCATTTGTTTAGTTTTTTTCTATCTTTTTTTATATAACTTTTTCTAAAAAAAACACAATTAACAAAGGCTAAAATATTATTTTCTAGTCAATAAAAAATTTTTAAAAAAATAAAAAATAAATAGAGGGTAGTCCGCCCCTCTTTTGACTTTTCTTCTATATACTTTCATTTGTTTAGTTTTTTCTATCTTTTTTTTTTATATAACTTTTTCTAAAAAAACCACTAATTAACAAAGGCTAAAATATTATTTTCTAGTCAATAAAAAATTTAAAAAAATAAAAAATAAATATAGGGTAGTCCGTCCCTCTTTTGACTTTTCTTCTATATACTTTCATTTGTTTAGTTTTTTTCTATCTTTTTTTATATAACTTTTTCTAAAAAAAATCACTAATTAACAAAGGCTAAAATATTATTTTCTAGTCAATAAAAAATTTTAAAAAAATAAAAAATAAATATAGGGTAGTCCGCCCCTCTTTTGACTTTTCTTCTATATACTTTCATTTGTTTAGGTTTTTTCTATCTTTTTTTATATAACTTTTTCTATAAAAAAAACCACTAATTAACAAAGGCTAAAATATTATTTTCTAGTCAATAAAAATTTTTTAAAAAAATAAAAAATAAATATAGGGTAGTCGGACCATCTTTTGACTTTTCTTCTATATCCTATATAGGGTATACGGTATAGATAGTACAGGATATGCCCTATACCATATATGTGAGTAGAGGGTATACCCTATACCCTATCGGGTATAGAGTGTAGGGTACAGAGTATAAGGTATAGTATATCGGGTATAGAGTATAGGGGATAGGGTATTATAGTATACATGGTATAGAGTATAGGGTATATGATATATGGTATAGGGTATAGGGTATAGGGTATAGTATATAGGGTATAGGGTATAATATATAGGGTATATGGTATAGGGTATAGAGTATAGGGTATAACGTATATGGTATAGCGTATAGGGTATCGGGGATATGGTATAGGGGATAGGGTATTATAGTATACATGGTATAGAGTATAGGGTATAGGGTATAGGATATAGAGTATAGGGTATAGGGTATGGGGTATAGGGTATGGGGTATAGGGTATAGAGTATATGGTATAGGGTAAAGGGTAAAGGGTATAGGGTATAGGGTATAGAGTATAGTGTATATGGTATAGGGTATATTATATAGGGTATAGGGTATAAGGTATAGTATATAGGGTATAGGGTATAGTGTATAGAGTATAGGGTATAGGGTATGGGGTATAGGGTATAGGGTATGGGGTATAGGGTTTAAGGTATAGTATATAGGGTTTAGGGTATAGGGTATAGTATATAGGGTATACTACCAGCACTACTACCACTACCGCCACTACTACCACTACCACTACTACCACCACTACTACCACTACAACCACTACTACCGCTACTACCACTACCACCACTACTACCACTACCACCACCACTACTAGAACCACTACTACCACTACCACTACTATCACCACTACTACCACTACCACTACTACCACTACCACTACTAATACCACCACTACCACTACCACCACCAACACTACCACTACTATCGCTACCACCACTACTACCACTACCACCACTACTACTACTACCACTACTACCACTACCACCACCACTACTACTACTACCACCACCACCTCCACCCCCACTACTACTATGACTACCACCAATACTACTACTACTACCACCACTACTACCACCACCACTCCCACCACTACTACCACCACCACTACTACCACTACCACCACTACCACTACTATCGCTACTACCGCTACCACGACTACTACCACTACTACTGCTACTATCACTACTACTATCACCACTACCACCACCACCACCACTACTACTTCCAGTACCACTAACACTACCACCACTACTACTACCACTACGACTACCACTACTACCACCACTACTACTACCAGTACCACTACTACCACTACCACTACTACTACCACTACTACTACCACCTCCACCACTACCAGTACCACTACTACTACCACTACCACTACTACCACCACTACTGCTACCAGTACCACTACTACCACTACCACTACTACTATCACCACCACCACTACCACTACATTAATAATTTTTCAATAGCTCAAAAAACTTATTCTCTGTTTGTTAAGTGAAATATATTTTATGTGTCTAACGGTTCATCATTAATAATAGATTTGAAGATAAAGAGTTTCAGAAAGATTTGAAACTTGTTCCTTTGAAGATTGTGAATAAGGAAGGCAAGCATTTTATAGAAGCCATGATTAGAGATGGTGAGACTAAGGATAGCTGAAGCATTCCTAGGAAAGAAAATCAAGGATGTTGTTGTTACTGTTCCAGGTATATTTGGTTCGTAGTAAATGATAATTGTAGTTGGGATATGATTCTTGATATTGACTTTCAACCTTGTATCATTTCTGTAGCTTACTTCAGTGATACCCAAAAGCAAGTTACCATCTTTTCAGTCAAAAGCTACCATCTCACCAGAATAGAACATAGATGTTCAGTCAAAAGTGAACCCCTCCATATGTTCGAGCTGTTTCTTTATTTGCATCTCGACCATACTCAACCCAGCCTTTTCCAAATACTTGGGTTTGCTGTAAGTGAACCTTATGTCACTCTATCTCCAAGGCTAGTCATTGGTTAACTACTTTACTCGTATCTGATGTCCTTCCTGAATGACATTGACCATGCTAGTTTTGGTCCCATGTCTATAGCTCGTTACCGATACTTGATAATGATAATGTTACACTTCTAAATAACCAATAATGTGCTTTCTGGTTTAGTTATTCTGACTGTATTTGAGATTGGCCACCTTTTAATCCCCTGTTCTTTTTTAAATAACGTTTCAGGATGATGGAAAATTGTATATCTTTCTTGAGCTAGTAACCAAAGGTTCCCTGGCAAGTCTTTATCAAAAGTACTGATTCCCAAGTTTCTGCTTACACGAGGCAGATTTTGAGTGGTTTGAATTATCTTCATGAACGGGATGTGGTCCACAGGTAAAGATATTTTGAACTTCTTTCTTGATGACATGATCTGCATCACTATAGCTATGTGTGACATAGTTGGTTACTTGCTCATGGTGGCCTCCCTATCATGGTTGGTGGTTGTTACTGGTGTGTAGTTTTCATGGCCTTAATTTGGTTACTTAGGAGACCAAAATATTTTGTCACCAAAAAATACTTTTAGGCGACCAGGTGTAAATTTTGTGGCCTAATATAGTGACTTAGTTGACCAAAATACTTTGTCGCCAAAGAAAAATTTTAGGCGACCAACTTTAATTTTCGTCGCCTAAAAGATGAGGCGAAGAGGTTTTAATTCGTCGCCCATGAAAAAGTTCAGGCGACCAACTTTAATTTTCGTCGCCTAAAACCTGAGGCCAAGAGGTTTGTGTGACCAAGCTTTGGCGACGAAGGTTTGTCGCCAGAGGTTTTTGGCGGCGAATATAAGAATAAGGCGACCAATTTTTTTTGTCGCCTAAAGTGTGATTTCCAGTAGTGATAGTGGTTAGATTTTAAGTACTATGTCAAACACTGATTTTGTTGTTCTCTTTTATCAATAGTTTGATGTTGCGTTGATTTCTCAAGTATGTCTACGAGGTTAATTTCCAAAGTGGAAAGATGTTATTGAAGTTATAATAGAAGTGTATCTACGAGGACGACATAGAACAAGAACTTCTTATGTGCAGTTCTTGATTGATTTCAAACTGTCATCGTGCCTTCGGCACGAGCAAGAGAGTAATAATTTATTTACAAAACCACTTAAGAGCATATTTAGTTAAACACATAACATGTATAAAACGTTGAAAATAACATACGAGTTTAATACGAAATATTTTTTAAAGTTACGGTGAAAATTTACTGCATAAAAATACAAAAACAGTAAAAATACTTCTAAATTTTGGTACGAGCATAGTACGAATATCAATAAAATATAGTGACATAAAAATACGTATATTTTAGGTAGATAAACTAACATTTTTATTAAGTTTTAGTGTTTAATACATTAATATTCACTCATATATACAAAAAATTAATTAACTATATTTTTTAGACCCAAAAGACAATTATTTGTGTGTGTTTTAAAAGAATATATATAAAAATAATTTTTCCACACTTCTTAACAAAAAAATATAGTATATGTTATAATAATTATTATCTTTAATTAATTTTAAAACATATTATAAGTATAAAATAAATGATAAAACTATTTTAATTTTTGTATAAGGTGGAGTTTAATACGTTGAGTATAATACGTTTAAATTTTTTCCGTGTATTATACGATTTTACTCAAAATTATGAGTTTTATTAATAAAGTTTGGTTCATGCACGAAAAACAGATTTTTTTTTTTTCAATTATTAGTACGTATGTGTATTATACACGTATTAAACAATTTTTTTTTTACTGACTATGCTTCAGAGACAAATAAGTCTCAATTTTATTCTCAATAAGAAGCAAATAAGTGGTTTTCGAATCTAAATTGAAAAAAATATACAAATAAACTAAAATGTAGAATAAGGGTTAAGATGCAAGTAAGTTTTGAAACATAAAAACGATTTTTTTTTTAAATATTCCTTTTTAAATAAATATTTATCTAAATGACACTAGGAAAAATTTATGTACCAAAATGACCATTTTATGTGAAGTCGGCATTGGCAATGCCGTTTTTGCCTTGAAGTCGGCATTACCAATGCCGACTTTAGTCAGTCAAAAGTCAGCCCATGGAAGTATTAATTGTTAAGGCGTTAATTGCATATTTTGGATTAAGAGAAGTCGGCATTGGCAATACCGACTTCAACTAGGGTTAAAGTGAAGTCGGCATTGGCAATGCCGATTTCAGGCCAACATATATCCCCCTCACAGCCTCTTCTTTCTCATTCTTTCATAACCATTTCTCCGTCCATTTCAATTTCAGAGCTCAACATTCTTCAATATTTTGTGAATTAAGCATTATTTAAGGTACATTTTATTCTTTTTTATATATTTTTATTTGTATAATGTGATTTTAAACTAGAGTTATTTGTTGTTGTTTTTATATGTTTTGACTGTCGAATGAATTGATATATTTTGATTTGTATAATGTGATTTGTTGCTTTTTTATATATTTTGATTGTTGAATTAATTTGTTTAGGGAAAAATATGAGTGGACTTTCACTTATTTTCATGTGCTAATGGGGAGGAGATGATGAACACCCGTTTGGAGATAGTAATCTTGAACAGGGGCCGAAATTTCCCCTTAGGGCAAAAACTCGTTGGAGTTACAAAAAAAATTGATTAGGAAGTTATATAAGAAAATTGATATAGATCCAAGGGATATTAAGTTGAAAGTTATTTGTAGATATCCTCATATTATGGGCAATGGGTTTGCAAATTACATTCCGCTTGAAGTCGAAGATGATATGTGTGTGAAAGTCATGTTTGATGTTTCTGCTCAATTAGGTGGGAATTGGTAGCTTGCAGTTGTATATTATCATGGATTTTAGACTTGATAATAATGTGCGTTCTGATGAGGTTGAAACACGTGAGGTGCCGATACAAAATGATAACTACCTTGAGAGAGATGCTTTTGGTTTTGAAACACATTGGGAAGAGGAAAGGGAAGTGGAACCAGAAGTGGAAGCAGAAGTGGAAGTGGAAGGGGAAGGGGAAGAGGTAGAGGAACGTGAAAACGATGATGATTCAGATTATGAAAGTCATATCCTTGCAGTAAGTTCTGATGCTGATTCTGGATATGAAGATTGTTCGAGTGCAACTGATAATGAGAATGAGGGTGATGATGGGGAAGGTGGTGATGTAGGAGCACAGATGATTACTTTTCAAGGTGAACCGCAAAATCAAATGTATGGGAGAGGAGACTATCAATTTTACCGTGATATTGGTGAAGGGTCAGAGAATTATGATAATAGTGAATACAAGTTTGCAGAATGGAATGCGGAGAAGGATGGAATCGCTAAAGGTATTCGCTTCTCAGACAAGATTGATGTGCAGTACCAAATAAAGAAGTACCATATTAAGAAGAATCTGAGGTTCAAGGTGAGAAAGAGCACACCGTAAAAGTGGACTATTGAGTATTTGGTGAAACAGTTCCCCTGCAATTTCTATGTCAATGTGAGTCTGAAGAAGGGTGGGTACTGGGAAGTACCTAAGTACAAGGGTCCACATTCTTGCTTGGCTTCAGATGTTAGCGGCGATCATCCTAATTTAGATGCTAAGTTTATAGGACGAGAAGTTTTCGATCTTGTCAAGGCTGATCCAGAGTACAAGATTAAGCTTATCATGATAAATATAAAATCAGATTACGGTAAGGATGTTTCATATCGGAAGGCATGGTGGGGTAAACAAAAAGCCATCGCTCAAGCATATGGGGATTGGGACGAATCTTATAGAAAGTTGCCACGTTTGTTAGCAGCTATTCAAAAGTGGAACCCTTCAACCATTGTGGAGTTTTCTAATCTTCCTGAAGCTGGTCCTCCAGGTTCGTTTGACCGTGTGTTCTGGGCATTTGGCCCTTGTTTGGAAGCATTCTCTCATTGCCGTCCTGTCATTTCTGTTGATGGCACATTCTTGCATGGAAGATATAAAGGGGTAATACTTATTGCTATGGGTGTCGATGCGAATGATAGTTTACTTCCACTTGCTTTTGCTCTTGTTGAAAAAGAAGACCATGAAAACTGGTCTTGGTTCTTACATCTTCTTTGCAGACATGTTATTAGGGGTCATGAAGTTTGTTTGATATCTGATCGCCACAATGGGATCCTTGCCACTATTGGAGAAAATGGATGGCCACGAACTGTTGTGCACAGGTGGTGCATGTTGCATTTACGAGCTAATTTCCTTTACACTCGTAAGGGTGTTGGCTTAAAAGATCTTTTTTGGCGTGCTGTTAGCGCCACCCAGTTTCGAAAGATGAAAAATTTCTTGGCTCAGATTTGTATAATCAATCGCGAGGCAGTTAAATGGTTTGAGTTTTTGGATGCTAAAAAGTGGTCAATGGCGCATGATGGTGGATATAGGTACGGCATTAAGACTACCAATTTGTCTGAGGTTTTTAATGGTGTGATGAAAGGAGCACGAGGGATGCCTATTTTGGGTATTGTTGAGATGGCCTTCTATAGGTGTGTGGAATACTTTCAAAATAGACTCTCGATATCAATAAGGGCTTTAGGGGGGTATCCTGGTAACCCCAACATAAATGCTAGACTGCAATTCAGTCAAAGGGTCCAACAAAAATATGACTTCAACTTGAAGAAGGCCGGCTATCATAGTGTTAGAAGGTTTAACAATACTCCAGTAGGTGTTTATCAAGTTACAACTGGGCGACGCGGTGAAAGGGGTGGAAGGATTCAAGTGGTGGAATTGGGTCCTCGAGCATGCACTTGTGGTAAATGGGTGCAATATCATTACCCTTGTTCGCATGCTCTTGCCTGCTTCAAAGCTCAACATATTGATGGTTTGAATTTTGTTGATTCCTTTTACAGTCTTGAGGCGTACCACAATACATGAAGGGGCACTTTTAATCCGATCCATGACGAGGCTTATTGGAATGTAGATCATCTTGTCCCAAGTTTTTATCCTAACCCAATGCACCGTCGTGATAAGAAGCAAGGAAGACCTAAATCAAGGCGGATTAGAAATAGGATGGATTGGCAGGTGGAGAAAAGGAAGTTTCGTTGCGGGATATGCAAGGGAGAAGGTCACACTAAAAGAAGATGTCCAACTCTTAGGGTGGAGGATTAAATGTTATTTTCTAGTACTTGTAATATGTTTTATTTAACTATTCGTGAATGTTTGTTTTATTTGAATTATGAACTTGTAATATATTTAACTATTTGTGAATGTTATTTTATTAAGTGTTTGAAAAAATGATGACATAATATTCGTTTTTACTCGATAAAAAATACTAAATCCAGTGACCACATCCCGATCACATAGGAAAATATTACATAAATAAATAAATTCAGTGACCACAGCCCGGTCACATAGGAAAATATTAAATAAATAAATAAATTCAGTGACCACAGCCCAGTCACATAGGAAAATATTACATAAATAAATAAATTCAGTGACCACAGCCTGGTCACATAGAAAAATATTACATAAATAAACTCGGTGACCACATCCCGATCACATAGAAAATATAACATAAATCCAAATAATTCAGTGATCACATCTCGATCACATAGAAAAATATTACATAAATTCAGGTACATATTAAATTTGACAGAAATTCAAATATTACATGTCCAATAACACAAATTAACAATCCTTAGGGAAGACCTTAGAAACATTGGAATTAACAATGTTAAGTATTTTTTTTAGCGTGAGGGGGCCCAAACAACAGCCTAATAGATCAACAAAATAAAACATTTAGAACAAAATGTTAAGGAATATAACCTTAGGGAGTGTAATGTTAAGGAAAATATTTCATACCTGAGTAAATATAAGAACAGCACCAACACCTATGTCACTTCCGCCCTCACTTTCCTTCAGCACTTTGTCAGCAATGTAAGCATCAATTGTGTCAGTAGGATCCTTCAAAATCAGATGCATAGAGCCATGATCAGATGGTATGCACTCCTTGACAACAACAACAACCTAATAGAACAAAAATATAATGATCAATTATTTGTAAATTTCAACCTTAACTATAATTAATGTAAAATATTATACCTGTTCCACCCTCTCATATTTTTGGCATTTCTCCTTGATCATTCTCAACGGATAATAAGTACCCTCTGTAGTGAGATAGTCCATTGCAGAAAGCCAAGCTTTGCCCTGAAAATCGTCATCCTCCTCCGGCTCTTCAAGCTTTCTAAGTATGGCCTCTTGGGTCGACTTAGCGGGGGGTCCCTGAGAGACATGAGCTTTTCTGGTGCGATGCCGACGCATGGCGGACTGTGCGTCACCAGCGGGACTAGGTATGATATGAGGCGGTGGAGATTCTCTCTCTCGTTCGATTTGAGGCGGTGGAGATTCAAACTCTCGTTCGATTTGAGAGAGATTAGATTGACGATTGGAGGTTTGACCAGGATGACCAGGAAGAGGTTGTCGTCCACGATACCAGCGGGGGAGCGATGGATTCATTTTGACAGTTATAAATCTTGGATTGAGAGAGATGGATGAGAGATTGAGAAATGGATGAATTAGTTTTTGAGGTCACCGAGCCTTTTAAAGGGTAAGTATTCTGAAAAAATTTATTCCAAAAACGGTATTCGTAGTGCCGTTTTTGACAGTTCTGACAAAAACGATATTCGTAATGCTGTTTTTGACAGTTCTTACAAAAACGGTATTGGTATTCCCGTTTTTGAAAGTTTTGATAAATATATCTTTTTTGGATTGATGTGACAAATTTACTCTAACTTATACCAAACTGGTACCAATCATTTTATAACCTAACATGACCATTCCAACAAGAGTCAATTTAACATGGCATGAGCAAGAAATTGAAGAGAGTCATAATAACTTACCAATTAATTCGAAAAAATAAGAAAATATTTATTGACCACATCCCGATCAAATAGGATATCCGTCAGGGATATGCATCTGGGGTGTAATTGTTAGGAGGATTACGTGGCCTATCACTTCTCCTAGGTACAAGGCGAGATAATACACGACCTATTCGTGATGTGCTAGCTTGACGAGATGACGATGGTACCTGAGTAGGGTCTGTGTGACCAAAAGGTGTAGCCTCCGGAAACGACATTGGAGGTAGCATTGGAGTATAATCCATTTGAAGGCTTCGCCTTCCACTCTGACTCTCAGAACCATACGATGTGAAACCCATCCCTAGAGGTGGACTTGGAGCATAGTCAACGCTTCTTCTTCGACTTCCACTCTCACTCCCCGAAGCATATGATGCAAAACCTAAATTTGGAGGGGGAGTTGGAGTATAATCCATCTGTGTATGAGAGAATCCATAGTTTCCTGCCTGGGAGAAAGCGTCATGTCCGGTAAATGTGCCTTCCTCGCCATTGTCCCCCTCACTCGCTTCCTCCTCATTCCCTTCCCCGCCATTGTCCCCCTCATTCGCTGCCTCCTCAAAAGGTACCTCTGGATCATCCTGCACATGTTAAATTATAATTCAGTAAAAAAGACCCTTCTCGTTAAATATTTAACAGAACAACGAAAAAATTAACATATTACCTCTGGATCATCCTGCACATGTTGAGCACATCTACGAACCCGGTTTCGTCTCTGTGGCACCCCTAGAACACGATCTACTGGTAGTGGGGGAGTTTGGAGGGCATCCAGTCGTCTCGACTGTCTAATAGATGATAAGGATTGTCTGATGACACCACGGGTAACATATAGGTGTTGTGAGCGTATGCCGTATCCCTCAACCTCAAGTATGGCATTCTCGTTGGATATGTACGCGCGCTGAAGGTTTTGAATCTGTTGAAAATAATAAAGAAGGAATAAATTATAACGATAAGATAAAATGGTAAAAAAATAAAAATGAACTAAAGTAAATATGTACTATTTAACTTACCAAACCCTCATAACGACTAGCATGCGCCCTGTACCCCTCATCCTCTACAGCATTTGGATTCTGGATCAATAACCGTGTGATTCTAGAGTACCATAACATATAGGGATGTGCTAAATCTACATCCTCGATACCATATTGCCCATCCACCACCAAATTAGCCCGTTGATTCCACATTCCTATGTAAGATATGTGGAAATTGAGCCAATTAACTTCTGATCGACCTCGTCGGTCAAGTCCATGCAGGTACTCACTCGTGTCATGTGGGACAGGGATACCCTGTAACATCCCGAACTGCCTCATTACTCGATCAGGAAGGTGCCACTCAACCCTATCAAAGCAAATGAGGGGCACCTTCGCTCTCCATATAGGCTGTCCCTGGAAGCAATATGCTGGACCCTGGACACTTAAGTACGGCTGCCACTCAACCTGATCCTCAGTCAAATACGCTAGCTGATCTCGATATCCACGCAAGTTATGGACGGTAGAGGTGCCCATCCGGTTCAAACCGCCGGTTCCGGTTCCGAACCGGCGGTTCACGGTTCCACCAAGTATTGAACCGAAACCGGCCCGGTTTGTCACGGTTCCGGTCCCGATTCCGAACCGGCCGTACGGTTCCGGTTCCGGTTCTAAACCGGTTAATTTCAAAAAAAAAAAAAGACTTGGGCGGTCGCCCAAGAAGGGCCGAATGACTTGGGCGGTCGCCCATGTGTCCAGTTTAAAAAAAAACAAATGAAAGGCTTGGGCGGTCGCCCAAGATGACTAGGGCGGTCGCCCAAGTGTCCAGTCCTTCAAAAAAAAAATTACAAGTTAAATTCTTAACAATTTCTGTTAAGTTTTACAAAAAAGTTAATTTTTTTGCAAAAAAGTCATATAAAAACTTAACTTTTTTTAAAAATAAACGAAAGTATATAAAAGAAAAAGGGACGGTACCCTTAAATTTTATTAATTAAAATAAAATTACAAATAAGGGGGACAACCAACCTTACCCTTTTATAAATAAGGAGGGACATTTAGGAGCCTTTACCTCAACCTAACTATTACAATTAAATAAAAATAAACCTAATCTATAATCTAATCTATAAAATTACAATTAACCTAATCTAAAGTCTAAAGAGCGGCGTAGTTCATTCGGCTTCGCTCCCCGATGTATCTTCATCAAAGGCCTCCTCCTCCTCGGAACTACTTCTTTTATCTTGAAGTCGTAGTTCGGCTCTATGCCAATCGCCGAGCAACATTTGATATTCTAAATTATATGGAGACAACCTTGACCTTCGATCGGATAAGACATTTCCTCCTACACTAAATACTTCTTCTACGGCAACGGTTGAGGCGGGAGCGGCTAGGATCTCCTTTGCTATCAATGATAGAATAGGATAGTTGTTTGCCCTTCGTGCCCACCACTTTGCAATATCAAAATCGTCTATAGGCTCAAAAGAAGTGGTTAAATAATTTTCAAGTTCAATGTAAGTGGAGCCACCTCGTTGACGTTTTTGAGTTCTAGAACTAATTAAATTATCTATAAAGTTAAAGGGATCGTTATCTTCGTGAGAACTACCACCTACATTTTCACTACTAGGAGGATAAACAATATTACCAAAAAGATCATAATATTCTCTATAAAGTTCATATACAATTTTTTTAGTCTCAATTACAACGTCTTTTGCCTTTGGGATAGGTCTATCTAAAAACAAATCAAAGCCGGTGGGAAATAGATTCTTATAATAATAATCTAGTATTTGGTCTAAACCATCTTCTCTTATCCTAGGATCTAATAGTTTAGCTACTAAAAACAATGGGGGAATGATCAAAAAATATTTAAGCCATTTTGTTCTCATCTTGTTAATACATTCACCTAAAATTTGATCATTTTTAAAATGCATAAATATGTAACTAATTTTAGCGGCGTGTTCTATAACTAACGGTGAAGTGGGATAGTAAGAACCGGATAATTGTACGGTAGCATCTTTAAAAACTTTCAAAATTTTCTTTAAATTATTACAAATATCCCATTGATGAGGCAATATTATAGTTGAATACTCTATTTGTTGAATAAACTGACACAATAGTTCACGAAAATCATAAGATTCGGATAACATTTTATAAGTGGAATTCCATCGGTTTGGAACATCTAGGGAAAATCTTTTAGGTGGGATATTATTTATTTTACAAAATCTAATCCACAATTTTGTTACACTATGATTTCTCATTATATAAGCTAGAACTTCCTTAATTGGGGCTACATGTTCCTTTAAAGTTGTTAAACCATCTTGCACACACAAATTTAAAATATGATATATGCACCTAACATGAAAAAATTTACCACCAATAGATGGTTGACAAATATCAATGAGTGATGGTAGACTAGCAGTATTATTTGCGACATTATCAAATCCAATTGAAAAAATTTTGTGAACTAATCCATATTCTTGTAAAACATTAGCAATTTTACTACAAATATTTTGAGCGTTATGAACAGTATCAAAAGATTTATATGCAATTAATCGTTTTTGTAATTTCCAACTAATATCAACCCAATGACATGTAATTCCTATATAGCTATGAGTTTGCCAATGGTCACTCCATATATCGGCACATATTGACAATTTTTGGGGTAAATCTTTAAACGTATTAATTAAAGTTAATTTTCCTTGTAGATATTGAGCTTTAGTATCACGAGTACTTGTATTTTTATTAATTTCTTTAGCCGCGGGATTTAAACAAAGTTGTGCCATATGAGACCATAATCTATCATTAGTAAAATTAAAGGGTAATCCTTTAGCGGTATATTTTGCCATTTCTCTTCTATACGTTGAATTATCAAATTTAAATAATTGCGAAGACGTACCTTGTGATGATCCCGTAAATCCTTGTAGTTGTGTTTGATCTTGGGCATCTCCAACTTGATCGGGGTGCCTTGAATTCAAGTGTCTTTTAAATGTCCCATAACCACCTCCATGTGTAAAGGCAAATTTTTGAGGGCAATGGTTGCAAGAAACGGTGTATTGGTTGGTACCTTCAATTGGCACATTTGAAAAGTGCACGGTCATGATGTCCGACCTTCCCGTGGTTCGACCTCCTCGTCCTCGACCTCGACCTCGGATTTGAGTTTGACCACCCCCTCGCGCTTCACTTTGGGTTTGAGTGGTTTGAGTTTGAGTGTTACTCCCTTCGGTATGACCATGATCACCCATTGGAAATGTTGTATCAACTTCATCATCGCTCAAATTAAACGTTTCTTGTGGTAGAGGTTGAACATTAAGATTGCCCCAAATGGAATCATCGGCGGGGGAATGGATGCGAACTTGACACATTCTTTCCCTTATCGCCACGGCCGCCACGAGATGAAGACATTTTTTTGGTGAAAAGATGAATTTATGTGAAAAAGAGAGTAAGTAATTGAGAGTTTGAGACTTGAGAGATTGAGATGAGAGAGAGATTTGAGTCTTTGAGAGATAGAGAGAAAGAGAGTAAGTAATTGAGAGTTTGAGACTTGAGAGTTGAGAGAGAGTAGTGAAAAAAATAAAGGGAGGGGGAGGGTATTTATAGGTTTGAGAGAAAAAGAAAAAAAAACGTTTTAGGGACCAAAATAAAAAAAAAAAAAACCGTTTTAGGGACCAAAACGATTAAAAAAATATTTTTTTTTTTACATTTTGGTCACTGACCGTTATTTAACGGTCATTAAACATGGACCGTCGAATCAAGAAATGGACGCACCAGATCATCTAGCCGTTGGCGGTTCCGGTTTCGGTTCCTGAATCGGCGGTTCACCGGTTTTTGAAATCTTGGACCGGCAAACCGCCAGTTCGCCGGTTCAGCCGGTTCACGGTTCGTCCGGTCCGGTTTTCCTCCGGTTTTTATCCGGTCCGATTCCGGTTCGGTCCGCCGGTTCGGAATCGTTTGGGCATCTCTAGTGGACGGTAAGATGCGTATATGATAAGGGACCTTGCCACCTACATATGGAGCAATTTGACATACAAATTAGTGTGTAATAATCAAAATCAAGTACATAAAATATTATGCGAATTTAAAATGAATTTATTTTAAAATACCTGCAACCATATGGCAATAATGCATCCTGAAGAATGACATCTCCACGTTTCCTTGCGGGTCGTAGACACAACAACCGTTCCCAAGCCCAAAGCTAAAAAAAACATAAAGAAAAATATTTAGTGTCACGTACAAAACATATTTTCTTCAATAGAATAATATAAGCAAATATAATTGACATACCTGCACAATTGTTAAGAATCCAGCACAACATTTCGCATCGGGCTTTGTCGCTACACACAAGTTCCGATATAAAAAGGCTAACGTTGCACTACCCCAACTGTAGTTCCCAATCGCGTCAATGTTCCTAAGCTGTGGGAGGTACATCAGTTTCACCAAGATATTACTCGTGTCCGACATCAAATATGACCCTAAGCATATCAAAATATAAGCCCGAGTATACTGATTAATCAATTCAGGATGCGCATTTGCAGGAAGCTCCTCCCACTGAGTCAGTTGGTCTATAATCCACTTAATAGACAATCTACCACCCTTCAAGTCTAATTCAAGTGGTTGAATCCCTAATAACTCGTGGCATAATTGACACCATTCCAACTTATGCATATTGGTTCGGGAACTAATCACAGGATCCCCGTCTATAGGAAGGCCACATAATATGCCAACATCCTGAACCTGAAGGGTGATGGTCATCTCCCCAACTGGCAAATGAAATGTGTGCGTCTCTGGACGCCATCTCTCAACTAAAGCCTCTAATAAATGCCAGTCATATTTGAAATGACCTAGTTTATAAACACCGTAGAATCCTACGGCTAAAAGTTTGCTCCGTATCCTAACATCCAAGTTTCTAGGAAGTTCGGGACCGCGCCTAAATCTAATAGTCTCAACTTCTTGTTGAGCCCAAATATAATTTGAACGGTGTTTATCTTGTAATCTTAATACGGAGGGGTCTAACGGCCCGGGATCAACAAATGCTTGGGTATCATGAAATTGGTCCATCTGAAACAAACAACAAAACTATTAAACTAAAATTCAGTGAAAAAGAGGCTGCCCCGTTAAATATTTATCTGAAAAAGGCCAATTTTCTGACGGTTTAGTTAAGTTTTTGACAGAAGATGACATTTTTTTGACAAAAAGATACAACTGTTAATTATTAAACTATAATTCAGTAAAAAGCCCCTTCTCGTTAAATATTTAACTGAACAACGAAAAACTCGTTAAATTTCTGACAGTTCAGTTAAGTTTCTGACAGAAACTTAACATTTTCGTTAAATTTCTAACAAAATTCGAATAAATTAAAAATCAAGTTTCATCAAAGTTTAATAAATAACCTAACATGTATTAAGGAAACTCAACAAAAATTAACACAAATTATAGAAAGAAATATAATTAAAACACAAATTATAGAAATAAAAATCAACAAATACTAACCTTATATTTCAAAAACGTAAGTGAATAACGTTTTTAGGATTTTGATTAGATCTTTGGTTGGCTTGATGAGATCTTGGTTGGTTGGTTGGCAATGGCAGATTGAGAGATAGAGAGAAGATGAGAGAAGATAGGAATGAAGGGGATGAAGGGAAGGGGGAAGGGGTCTGCACGCCTGTCATCAGTAAAGAAGAAAACGGCAATACCAATGCCGATTTTACCTACTTTTCCAGAAAACGGCATTGGTAATGCCGACTTCACTATAACCCTAATTGAAGTCGGTATTATCAATGCCGACTTTACTTATAATTAATTCAAAGTTACTAATTAATGCAATTAATCCTCCCAATTAATCCTCCCAATGGCTGACTTTTGACTGACCAAAAACAGCATTGGTAGTGCCGACTTCAAGCCAAAAACGGTACACTACCAATGCCGATTTCTCTCAAAGTGGTCATTTTGGTACATAAATTTTCCCTGATGTCATTTAGGTAAATATTAATTTAAAAAGGAATATTTAAAAAAAAAAAATCCATAAAAACAAATGAGACAAGAACAAAGTCTTTTTGGGTAAGATAAGGAGCAGTAAGAGAATATCATAAGCACTTTGGGTATATTAAAAGAAAACAAATACTCCCTCTGTCCCAGAAAATGCTTCACCTTTTACCCAAAATGACGTCTCATTTGAAGCTTCACCTTTCCTAAAATGAAAAAGTTTTATTAATATTCTATTATACACACTCACTATTTCCTCCACTCATTCTCTCTCCTAATTCACTATTACACTCACAACACTTTTTAAATTTACTATTTTCTCCACTAATTCTCTCTCCTATTTTCAAATTACACTCACAACATTTTTCCTTCCCACCTATTTTTTTAATTTGCGTGCCGAATTAAAAATGGTGAACCATTTCCTGGGACGGAGGGAGTATACCCTTAGGCACCGTTTGGTTCGTGGTAAAGTGGGGGAATGGAATGCTCAATTCCATTCCCCCAAATTTTTTGACATGTTTGGTTGAAGTTTTTTTAAATTTTTCATTCCGCTGGAATGACCAATTCCATCAATGAAAGAAATTTGCCATTCCCTCAAAATATGGGAGGAATGCTCAATTCCTTTGGCAATGGAATTCAAAAAAAAAATTATGACCAAAATACCCCCAAACCCAAATCACCCCTACCTACCCCACCCCCTGCCTACCCCACCCACCCAGCCCAGCCCTGCCCTGCCCTACCCCCCACCCCCCACTCCCCATGAAATTTTTTATTTTTTTACTCATTTTGCATACCCACTGCCTACCCCACCCACCCAGCCCTGCCCTACCCCCCCACCCCCCACAAAAAAAAAATTTTTTTACTCATTTTGCATACCCCCTGCCCTACCCCCCACCCCCACCCCCCACAATTTTTTTTTTACTCATTTTGCATACCTCCCGTCTACCCCACCCCGCCCTGCCCTACCCCCCACCCCCCACGAATTTTTTTTTTTACTCATTTTGCATATTCCATGCCTACCCCACCCCAAAAAAAATATTTTTTTTTACTCATTAATTTTTTAAAAGAAGGGTAAATTGGACATTTTATATGTTTTCATTCCATTCCTATAATTTGTATTTTCAAACCAAACATGATTTGGCAAGGAATTGAATGACAATTTCATTCCATTCCGTGCCAACCAAACGGAGAAGTTTGACCAGTTTTTTTCCATTCCAATTCCTTCATGAATTCAATTCCATTGACTATTCCATTCGTTCACTTTTTTTTTTTCCATCGAACCAAACGGCCCCTTAGGCTCCGTTTGTTTCACCGTAAAACATTTTCTGAAAAATATTTTCCGTAAAATAACTTGTTTTACGGTGTTTGGCAAAGGAAAACATTTTCAGGTCAACGGAAAATATCTTGTTTTACACCGTAAAATGACTTACCGACCTCGAGGTCAGTAGAACATTTTCCGTGGCTTTTGGGTTCTCTCTCGTTTCTCCAGAGCCATTCTCGTTTCTCCAGCGCCATTCTCCTTTCTCCTTTCTCCGGCGCCATTCTCCTTTCTCCGACGCACTTCGTCGATTCTTCTCCTTCCGCTTCTCGTCGTCGTCGATTCACGGCGCTGTTCTCTCTCGTCTCTCCAGGTACGCCGATTTCTTTCCCTTCTCCTTTCTCTTACCCTTTTTCGTTGATTCTTCTCCTTTTTTCCCAGATCTGTACGATTTTCGTATTTGATTTCTCAGATCTGTGCGATTTTCGAATTTGATTTTAGGTTCCATTTGATTTAGGCATCTGGGTTTTTAGGTTAGATCTCCTGAAATGAATTTTATATTAATTTTTTGAACTGTTTTTTTTTTATTATCATGGGGTCAGCTTTACTCGTATTAGTGACGTGAAGAGGGATTGGCCTACTGTTGTTGTTTAGTTTATGCTCTATGTATGCTCTGTTGGTAAAGTGACCTTAAACCCTACTCCATGTATGTTCTGTATGTAAAGTGACCTTCTAGTAAAACTCTCTTTTCCTTTCAGAAAAGAAAAATCAAGGTGAGGAAGCAATACGAAGGCTGAGACAGTAATTTGATTTCAAGTTTTCTTGTACCTGTTTCAAATTGTCCAAACTTATGTTTATATCGAGTACAGTAATTTGATCTCAGTACACACCACGACGACGAAGAATGGCTCGAGTAAAAATTCCGGCCGTCCCTGCTGGAGCTTCCGCCGCCGCTACCACCACTGCCATCGCCGCCGCCTCCACTTCTACCACATTGCCCGTGAAGAAGGTAATGCAATTTGAACGTAATTTAAACCTAATTTTACATTCCCAATGTCTAATTTTTGCTTGATTGCTTCAATTGATTTGGACGTCTTTCATGAACTGGTTTCTTCAATTGATTTCGACGTCTTTTTCTTTACATCGTTCATTTTTCTTTCTTTTTATGCATCTCGTGTAATTTTTCTTTCTTTGATATTAACCAAACTGGAGAATGCATCTCGTGTGAGTTCACACGAGATGCATCTCGTGTGAGTTCACACGAGATGGATCTCGTGTGAGTTCACACGAGATAAATCTCGTGTAAACTCACACGAGATGCATCTCGTGTGATTTTACACGAGTTGTGCCCAATGTCCACTCTTTTTCTTTACATCGTTCGTATTCAGTTATAAATGCTAAATAGCTAATTTATTGTCTCTTATTTGTTTTTTTGTAGGCACGTGAACGTATGACCGCGTCCAATAGAAAGAGGAAGGCCGAGACGGCACCTAAGGTAGATAAACGCAGCAAAAGGATACATGATAGGACTATCGTGCGTGGGTCTGAGCTTGGGATTGAGCAGGATGTAGGAGATGATCATGATAGGACTTTGCAGCCTGAGCAGCACTCGAGTGCATCGAGTGTACCGATACTGGGTTTGAGCATGCGATTGAGGAGGATGTAGGAGATGATGAGGCATCTTCTGATTCTGATGATAGTAGTGAGGAGGATGTAGGAGATGATGATGGATCTTCTGATTCTGATGATAGTGGTGAGGGGGATGAGGAGGCGGAGCAGGAGGGTGGGGATGATGATGATGATGATGATGATGATGATGATGAGGAGGAGGAGGAGGAGGAGGAGGAGGAGGTACAGGATGTTAGACCTTTGAGGCATGGGAGGGGGAGGGGGAGGGATGTGGCTAGAGGGCGTGGACAGAGGAGGCAGGGTGCGGGTGGGGAGGAGCCACCATCATGGCAGATTCGAGTGACCCGGGTGGCGGCCCGGAGAATGTTTCACTTATATACGGCTTTGGTGATCACAGAGCTCGAGAGATTTGGAGGGATGCCACTAGTGAGTCAGTGGTGACTTTTCATACGAGACTGCTACATCTGCAAAAGTAAGATAATCATTTATATGAATTTATTAAAATCTTGAAGTTGTTTGGCACACACTCTAAATATTCCATTAATTATACATCTCGTACTTTTCTCGATCTCGAGTGTTGATTATATTTTTTGTTTGGAATAAACGGGTTCAAGCGTGATGATCCGGGAGGCTGCGATAGAGCCCGGCGACCCTCGTTGATGCATCGGCCATCCGGCGGTGCACGATGCCACCATTCAGTAGGCCTAATCATGCGGCGATGACGGCATTTTGGAACGGTGGTCTCCTGAGACTAACTCGTTCCACATGCCGTGGGGGGAGATGACCATTACGTTACACGACGTATTTCATATCCTGGGTATGTTGTTATATATTATCAATTTCAAGACTATACTATCTACATTCATCTCTTGTACTAAAATGTGTTATTTCATCTTCAATTTACAGGTATCACTGTAGGTGCACCTATTCGATATCCGGATCCAGTGCCTGACCTATCCGGCATCACTAGACACCTCGTTTTGGGAGGCACCGGGTACTTATTGAAGGATGTCCGGCGTCTCTTTTCTTCCCGTATACGCCACATGACTGATGCCCAGCGTGCTTCTGCGTATATCCTGCACCTCTTGGGTTCCACGATGTTCGTGGACAAGAGTCAGGATAAGGTGCCCTCAGCCTACCTTTCTCTATGCATGGATCTTGAGAGACTCCCCACTCTCTCCTGGGGATCAGCTACATTGGCATATTTATACCGAGAGTTGGGGAAGGCGTCCAGATCCGGATGCAAGCAGATGGGTGGTTGTGCGACACTGCTAGAGGTACATCTTACTATACTCATTTTCTTTTTACTCTGTCGACTCCCCCCCCCTCTGTAATTACATGTTGCATTTGATTAGTATTTAATACTTTTTTACATACATCTCAGGGGTGGATATACGAGTACTTCCCGGATTTCCGGCGACTTTCTGACCCGCAGCTGGCGCGGGCGGCGAGAGCCCGTAGATGGTCACGTGCTGATACAGCTGGGAGGGGATTAGATCATCTAGTGCAGTATCGCCGCACTCTTGACAGGATGCATGTTGATAGGGTGAGTTATTCATATTAAAACTGTTTCAAATTGTTACAATCACTCCGTTATTATGTAGACTATGCCTAACAAAGTCTACTCACAGGTTGTTTGGACTCCTTATGGTATCGGAGCGGACTCGATTCTGCCGCTTCACACTTCGGGGGGTTATACGCTTTGTGACATCACCGAGGCGTATATGCCCGATCGTGTTACCGGGCAGTTCGGGTACCAGAGGATCCCCGACGGCCCCGTGACTCCCACGAGATGTATTTTGTCAAAGGGTCAGAAGGGATACCAAAAGGAGTATGGTGACGGAGATGATTTTGGGACGGGTGGGTGGAGTTCGACATGCATGATTTCAGGCCCGTTCCCCGATGGGGGCCACCACTAGATACTACATCTTCTCCGTGACGATGATTATATGGAGTGGTTTTACGGCTAGGAGTCATGTTCGGATATCTAATCCGATACACGATCCTCCCGTTGACATTCCACCTCCCCCACCTCCCCAGTTGATGTTCCACCGCAGCTGGGGTTGCGGCGATCGCGGATCTCATACTTCCATTAGTGACGGATGCGAGTCTCCCGAGTACGCCAGAGATATACTTAGACGGGCACACGAGGGTTTAGGTCGTCTCATGTAGGAGGTCGCATTTATGTATTGTTGATTATGGAGTTTTGGTATATTTGTAGTACTGATTATGGAGTTGGATTTATTTTCTGTAGGAAATGGATAGTTGTTGTTGTAATGGTATACTGATTGTATTGTTGTTGTTTATGGAGTTATGGATTTGTAGTACTGAATATGGAGTTATGGATTTGTTGTTGTTGTTTATTTGGTGTTGTTTATTTGGTATTGACAGATGCGAGTATGAAATGGATAGTTGTTGTTGTGTCTGATTGTGTTGTTGCTGTTGTTTATTTGGTGTTGTTGTTTACTTGGTCTTTGGTCTTTGTTCTTGATGTGTCTCGTATGGATCCACACGAAACACATCTCGTGTAGATCCACACGAGACACATCTCGTGTAAATCCACACGAGATGTGTCTCGTGTGGATATACACGAGACACATCAGTAACAACAACAGCACCAAAGTCATACTGATGAAAAATTGTATACGAAATAAAAGTGTTAACAAGGATAAGCATATAATTCAAACATCCAAACATTCATACAAACTTTATAATTCAAAAACCATTACACATATACTATCCCCTACGTAATCTTTCTCTTCTTGCATGGGTATCCTGATCATAGAGTTTATTAAATGCTGCTATCCTATCTCGGTATTGGAGGATCAGTTGACTTGCGCTTGGATCACAGTGTTCCCTCCAAGTGTTCGGTGGTGGTGGAATTGGGTAATCATTGCCTGACATGTGCAGCTGCAAAGTAATAACAGTTAAATACAACGAATTTAAGTAAGACACTTAAATATTACAAATATAGATGAGACAGTTAAGTATCATACCAATATAAAATGGTTTCTCACTTGTCCCACCACAACTGTGTTTATCGGTGGTCCTACTCCTGCTGGTACAGTCACTGGAAGACATAAGCTGCCGCCGCTAGCCGAGTACGAAATGAATGCCACATTATACCTCGTGGCAATGATGTGCCCAAGATCTGGAAGGTCCATCCAATAAGTATCGTCCGGCGTCGGCCAGACATAGCAAGCAATCCTACGTAAGAGTTCATCTACATTTATCCAAGTTAGAACTCTTTGATAAAGGTCTTGGCGAGCATTCACCTAATGGTAACAGTCTGAGCGCACTTGAGCCCACATCTCCTCATCTCCGAATATACGTGGCTGCTACGGCTCTATAGCCACAATGTCCATCAGATGCCACATCTGTGATGCCTCCAATATATGGGATAATGAAAGGTGGAAAAGACGTCAAATACTTAGAGTTGTATATACTAGTGTGATTGGGCTGTCCATTTCCCTCTCCACGACCCTGACCCTGATCCCGTCCTCGTCCTCGACCTCGCCCTCGACCTCGCCCTCGACCCCGTCCTCTCCCACGGCCGGAAGCGGCTAGTGGTGGATGAGACGTAGGAGTACTAGCAGGGGTAGATGGTGTGGGTTCTGAAGCTGATTTCCATTTGTGCGTGGACTCCGAACTCGCTTGGGTTGATGCAATGAATGCAGATCTAGACCTGAAATAGGGCAAAGAAAAGAGTGAGAAGCATTCATACTATCAACATGCAAATCAAATACATCAAGAACTTAATTGAAATGTGAGCCACAAATGAATGAAGATCTATACCCTTTGCTAGTCGAGGATGGTGTAACGGGGACTCGAAAAGTTGTTAGTATGCTCCCAATCGACGGTTCTCCGGAACTTCCGGTCCAGGGTTTATTCGCCTTTGAAATATGATCGGCTCGTAAGCATCTCTTGTTTGGTGATTTAGCCCTTCTTCCATCGTTTTGAATAACTTTCTCCTTACCGGTTCAGGTGCTTTCTCAAATTTATTCAACATAGCTTGAAAATTGTCTTTATTTATTGAAGGCTCAGATGGAGGGTTGTCTACTTCAATATCCAACTTCTTCCAAAAATCATGAATCGAGGCCAGCTCAATCCGTCCCCCACAGTCCTCTATCCTTGCAATCTCGTGACTACATGGAAGTCCATGTGTTCGCCTGTAGTAACACCCGCAGGCATCCTCAGTGATGACATTACCCCCATTACGACCCCGCTTGATTTTCTGAAGTCGACCCCGCTCTTGTCTGATAATGCGCAAGGCTTCCGTTGACACTTTAGTCAATATGTTGTGATACATATTACGGGTCCTCAAATCAATTGGAGTTCTGGTCTTTGATCTATTCATACCCTGTTTGATATTTTTTAGTTGGATATCGAAGATCTTATGAGCCTTTTTGAAGATTGTGTCAAAAGTAGAAGAAGCACTCCCCAATGCCTTCTTCAACCTGTTATGCTCACCCTCAGTCCTGTTTGTGGTATGGGTCCCAAAGTGTGGTAACACATCCGTGTGCATGGACAGAATATTCTGAGAGTATGGAGTAATCCATGTATCGCGGAGGTAATCCAATAATACAGGATAAGATATGAAACGGTCACAAAGCCCTTGCCAACGTTCGTCCCATTCGCCGGAGGTAGGGGCAGAGATTGCATAATTGAAACTCCTCATGAATGATTCTGCCAAATCCTCGCTACCTGTAATTTAAGTAATTATATATATTATAAACAAAGAAAATCAATAAATAAGTAAATAAGTAAATAAATAAATACCTGTATGACTCAACCCATGCCTTCTAACATTGACTTCGATATGCCTCCGACACAAGAAGTGTGCGGTGTCGGGAAAAACTGTACGGAGAGCGCTGATAAAACCCAATTCACGATCAGTGACAAAAACTGTTGGCAACTGGGGAGGTGTAAACAGGCTGTGCAAATTGTCCAATGCCCATTTGTAATCATCCGCACTCTGATACTTGAGGAACGCATACGCTATTGTGAAATTATGCCCGGTGGAAGTAAATCCTACAAACTGCAAGAAGTACAGTCCATAGCAGTTGGTGTTGTAAGTGCAGTCACCTTGTACAACATATGGAAAACAGTTTAGCATCTTCATTGCTAATGGGTGAGAGAAGAATATATCGCCGATCATGCCACTCTCAGCGTCTTCCCTCGTGTAGTATGTATATTCATGATCTACGAGTAATTTAAGGAATTGTTGTAGCGGGGTCCTTCCTTGTCGTTCTTTTTCTCTATATTTTGTGATGGCATTGCGGACGTGCATCGGAGTGCTCACATTCTTCTCATCGTTCATCTTTAACATTGCAACTATGTCATTTGGACGCAATGAACATTCACTTGCCCTACACACAACGTCATATTCGGCACCTGTCAATTTCCCGAGAGGAAAACCTTCCGGATACAAAGGAAAGTCATGATTATGTATACCATTCCTTACAACATAACCCCATAACCCATCATCCCTCCTTTCTTTGGCATATAGTTTAAAACTACACTCTCTCTTCTTGCTACTACTCTTCTTTATATTCTTAGATCTTCCGGGCCTGTGATATCCACCAAAATGACATATTATCATCGCATAAGCTAGTTTATTTCCAATTCTATTCTTCGAGTTCTGTATAACAAGGTGTATATTTCGACGCCTCGCGATTTCCCGTACATGTGCAAGAAGCGCATCCCTGTTTGGAAATAATTCTGATGTCGTGAATTCATCACTGATATCCGGAAATGGACCCTGCAAAATACAGTACCAGTCAGTTTCAAAGCTCCAGTAAGTATATATTTCGTGTATAAATACACGACATAGATCAGTACATCTCGTGTTAGTGTACACGATATGTAAGCAACTATGCCGTGTATTTTTACACGAAATTATCTCCGTCCAAGATGGAATTTTGATTTCGATTTTGATCACAATACAAAACAAAAGATTAAGAACTTACTTCATAGAAGCTTGGATCATTAAGACTTGGAGAATGTTGATGTGGAGGAGAATTTGGTGAGATTCCTTCTTCTTCATCAAGGACAAATTCTATATCATCAAGGTTAATATTCTCATAAGAATCCATGCTATGATCATAGAAGCTTGGATCATTGAAACTTGGAGAATGTTCATGTGGAGGATAATTTGGTGAGATTCCTTCTTCTTCATCAAGGACAAATTCTATATCATCAAGGTTAATATACTCATAAGAATCCATGCTATGATCATTGAAACTTGGAGAATGTTGGGGAGAATTTTGTGAGGAATCCATGCTATGAACTTAGAGATTGATTTTTTGAATAATAATGGGGTTTATGGTTTCTGTTCAGAATAGGTGTGTTTTAAGGAATTATAAACGGCGAATTCAACGCAGCTCGTTTTGAAGGGTTACAGGATTTTAAACCTCTCGTGTACATCAACACGAGATAGAAGCATATATTTCGTGTGTTTTTACACGAGATGTATAAATTATAAATGGCTGCCTATTTATTTTTTTTTAATTTTTTTCTACATTCTAAATGTCATTTAAAGTGTTTTTCATCTCTATGAAAATACTCAAAATCCAAATGGAAATTGAGTTACAAATATGTGCCATTATTTAGGGTTTTTAGGGTTTCATGGGTCCCGATCCTGCCAAAAATGGTATACGGATACCTCGTTTATTTTTTTTTTAATTTTTTTCTAGATTCTAGGTGACATTTAAAGTGTTTTTCATCTACACAAGTTTCCTCAAAATCCAAATGGAGATTGAGTTACAAATATTTGCCATTATTTAGGGTTTTTAGGGTTTTATGTGTCCCGATCTTGCCAAAAATGGTATAAGGCTAGCTCGTTTATTTTTTTTTAATTTTTTTCTAGATTCTAAATGACATTTAAAATGTTTTTCATCTACATAAGTTTCCTCAAAATCCAAATGGAGATTGAGTTACAAATTTTTGCCATTATTTAGGGTTTTTAGGGTTTTCTGTGTCCCGATCTTGCCAAAAATGGTATACGCCTACCTCGTTTAATTTTTTTTTTATTTTTTTCTAGATTCTGAATGACATTTAAAATGTTTTTCATCTACATGAGTTTCCTCAAAATACAAATGGAGATTGAGTTACAAATTTTTGCCATTATTTAGGGTTTTTAGGGTTTTATGTGTCCCGATCTTGCCAAAAATGGTATACGCCTACCTCGTTTAATTTTTTTTTATTTTTTTCTAGATTCTAAATGAAATTTAAAGTGTTTTTCATCTACATGAGTTTCCTCAAAATCCAAATGGAGATTGAGTTACAAATATGTGCCATTATTTAGGGTATTTAGGGTTTTATGTGTCCCGATCTTGCCAAAAATGGTATAAGGCTACCTCGTTTAATTTTTTTTTAATTTTTTTCTAGATTGTAAATGACATTTAAAATGTTTTTCATCTACATCAGTTTCCTCAAAATCCAAATGAATATTGAGTTACAAATTTTTGCCATTATTTAGGGTTTTTAGGGTTTTACGTGTCCCGATCTTGCCAAAAATGGTATACGGCTACCTCGTTTATTTTTTTTTAATTTTTTTCTAGATTCTAAATGACATTTAAAGTGTTTTTCATCTACATGAGTTTCCTCAAAATCCAAATGGATATTGAGTTACAAATTTTTGCCATTATTTAGGGTTTTTAGGGTTTTATGTGTCCCGATCTTGCCAAAAATGGTATAAGGCTACCTCGTTTAATTTTTTTTAATTTTTTTCTAGATTCTAAATGACATTTAAAATGTTTTTCATCTACATGAGTTTCCTCAAAATCCAAATGGAGATTGAGTTACAAATTTTTTCCATTATTTAGGGTTTTTTAGGGTTTTACGTGTCCCGATCTTGCCAAAAATGGTATACGGCTACCTCGTTTATTTTTTTTTAATTTTTTTCTAGATTCTAAATGACATTTAAAGTGTTTTTCATCTACATGAGTTTTCTCAAAATCCAAATGGAGATTGAGTTACAAATATTTGCCATTATTTAGGGTTTTTAGGGTTTTACGTGTCCCGATCTTGCCAAAAATGGTATACGGCTACCTCTTTTATTTTGGTTTAATTTTTTTCTACATTCTAAATGACATTTAAAATGTTTTTCATCTACATGAGTTTCCTCAAAATCCAAATGGAGATTGAGTTACAAATTTTTGCCATTATTTACGGTTTTTAGGGTTTTCTGTGTCCCGATCTTGCCAAAAATGGTATACGCCTACCTCGTTTAATTTTTGTGATTTTTTTCTAGATTCTAAATGATATTTAAAATGTTTTTCATCTACATGAGTTTCCTCAAAATCCAAATGGATATTGAGTTACAAATTTTTGCCATTATTTAGGGTGTTTAGGGTTTTCTGTGTCCCGATCTTGCCAAAAATGGTATAAGGCTAGCTCGTTTATTTTTTTTTAATTTTTTTCTAGATTCTAAATGACATTTAAAATGTTTTTCATCTACATGAGTTTCCTCAAAATACAAATGGAGATTGAGTTACAAATTTTTGCCATTATTTAGGGTTTTTAGGGTTTTCTGTGTCCCGATCTTGCCAAAAATGGTATACGCCTACCTCGTTTAATTTTTTTAATTTTTTTCTAGATTCTAAATGACATTTAAAGTGTTTTTCATCTACATGAGTTTCCTCAAAATCCAAATGGAGATTGAGTTACAAATATGTGCCATTATTTAGGGTATTTAGGGTTTTATGTGTCCCGATCTTGCCAAAAATGGTATAAGGCTACCTCGTTTAATTTTTTTTAATTTTTTTCTAGATTGTAAATGACATTTAAAATGTTTTTCATCTACATGAGTTTCCTCAAAATCCAAATGGATATTGAGTTACAAATTTTTGCCATTATTTAGGGTTTTTAGGGTTTTACGTGTCCCGATCTTGCCAAAAATGGTATACGGCTACCTCGTTTATTTTTTTTTTAATTTTTTTCTAGATTCTAAATGACATTTAAAGTGTTTTTCATCTACATGAGTTTCCTCAAAATCCAAATGGATATTGAGTTACAAATTTTTGCCATTATTTAGGGTTTTAGGGTTTTATGTGTCCCGATCTTGCCAAAAATGGTATAAGGCTACCTCGTTTAATTTTTTTTAATTTTTTTCTAGATTCTAAATGACATTTAAAATGTTTTTCATCTACATGAGTTTCCTCAAAATCCAAATGGAGATTGAGTTACAAATTTTTGCCATTATTTAGGGTTTTTAGGGTTTTTCGTGTCCCGATCTTGCCAAAAATGGTATACGGCTACCTCGTTTATTTTTTTTAATTTTTTTCTAGATTCTAAATGACATTTAAAGTGTTTTTCATCTACATGAGTTTTCTCAAAATCCAAATGGAGATTGAGTTACAAATATTTGCCATTATTTAGGGTTTTTAGGGTTTTACGTGTCCCGATCTTGCCAAAAATGGTATACGGCTACCTCGTTTATTTTTTTTTTAATTTTTTTCTACATTCTAAATGACATTTAAAATGTTTTTCATATACATGAGTTTCCTCAAAATCCAAATGGAGATTGAGTTACAAATTTTTGCCATTATTTACGGTTTTTAGGGTTTTCTGTGTCCCGATCTTGCCAAAAATGGTATACGCCTACCTCGTTTAATTTTTTTAATTTTTTTCTAGATTCTAAATGATATTTAAAATGTTTTTCATCTACATGAGTTTCCTCAAAATCCAAATGGATATTGAGTTACAAATTTTTGCCATTATTTAGGGTGTTTAGGGTTTTCTGTGTCCCGATCTTGCCAAAAATGGTATAAGGCTAGCTCGTTTATTTTTTTTAATTTTTTTCTAGATTCTAAATGACATTTAAAATGTTTTTCATCTACATGAGTTTCCTCAAAATACAAATGGAGATTGAGTTACAAATTTTTGCCATTATTTAGGGTTTTTAGGATTTTCTGTGTCCCGATCTTGCCAAAAATGGTATACGCCTACCTCGTTTAATTTTTTTTTAATTTTTTTCTAGATTGTAAATGACATTTAAAGTGTTTTTCATCTACATGAGTTTCCTCAAAATCCAAATGGAGATTGAGTTACAAATATGTGCCATTATTTAGGGTATTTAGGGTTTTATGTGTCCCGATCTTGCCAAAAATGGTATAAGGCTACCTCGTTTAATTTTTTTAAATTTTTTTTCTAGATTGTAAATGACATTTAAAATGTTTTTCATCTACATGAGTTTCCTCAAAATCCAAATGGATATTGAGTTACAAATTTTTGCCATTATTTAGGGTTTTTAGGGTTTTACGTGTCCCGATCTTGCCAAAAATGGTATACGGCTACCTCGTTTATTTTTTTTTAATTTTTTTCTAGATTCTAAATGACATTTAAAGTGTTTTTCATCTACATGAGTTTCCTCAAAATCCAAATGGATATTGAGTTACAAATTTTTGCCATTATTTAGGGTTTTTAGGGTTTTATGTGTCCCGATCTTGCCAAAAATGGTATAAGGCTACCTCGTTTAATTTTTTTTAATTTTTTTCTAGATTCTAAATGACATTTAAAATGTTTTTCATCTACATGAGTTTCCTCAAAATCCAAATGGAGATTGAGTTACAAATTTTTGCCATTATTTAGGGTTTTTAGGGTTTTTCGTGTCCCGATCTTGCCAAAAATGGTATACGGCTACCTCGTTTATTTTTTTTTAATTTTTTTCTAGATTCTAAATGACATTTAAAGTGTTTTTCATCTACATGAGTTTTCTCAAAATCCAAATGGAGATTGAGTTACAAATATTTGCCATTATTTAGGGTTTTTAGGGTTTTACGTGTCCCGATCTTGCCAAAAATGGTATACGGCTACCTCGTTTATTTTTTTTAATTTTTTTCTACATTCTAAATGACATTTAAAATGTTTTTCATCTACATGAGTTTCCTCAAAATCCAAATGGAGATTGAGTTACAAATTTTTGCCATTATTTACGGTTTTTAGGGTTTTCTGTGTCCCGATCTTGCCAAAAATGGTATACGCCTACCTCGTTTAATTTTTTTTAATTTTTTTCTAGATTCTAAATGATATTTAAAATGTTTTTCATCTACATGAGTTTCCTCAAAATCCAAATGGATATTGAGTTACAAATTTTTGCCATTATTTAGGGTGTTTAGGGTTTTCTGTGTCCCGATCTTGCCAAAAATGGTATAAGGCTAGCTCGTTTATTTTTTTTTAATTTTTTTCTAGATTCTAAATGACATTTAAAATGTTTTTCATCTACATGAGTTTCCTCAAAATACAAATGGAGATTGAGTTACAAATTTTTGCCATTATTTAGGGTTTTTAGGGTTTTCTGTGTCCCGATCTTGCCAAAAATGGTATACGCCTACCTCGTTTAATTTTTTTTAATTTTTTTCTAGATTCTAAATGACATTTAAAGTGTTTTTCATCTACATGAGTTTCCTCAAAATCCAAATGGAGATTGAGTTACAAATATGTGCCATTATTTAGGGTATTTAGGGTTTTATGTGTCCCGATCTTGCCAAAAATGGTATAAGGCTACCTCGTTTAATTTTTTTTAATTTTTTTCTAGATTGTAAATGACATTTAAAATGTTTTTCATCTACATGAGTTTCCTCAAAATCCAAATGGATATTGAGTTACAAATTTTTGCCATTATTTAGGGTTTTTAGGGTTTTACGTGTCCCGATCTTGCCAAAAATGGTATACGGCTACCTCGTTTATTTTTTTTTATTTTTTTCTAGATTCTAAATGACATTTAAAGTGTTTTTCATCTACATGAGTTTTCTCAAAATCCAAATGGAGATTGAGTTACAAATATTTGCCATTATTTAGGGTTTTTAGGGTTTTACGTGTCCCGATCTTGCCAAAAATGGTATACGACTACCTCGTTTATTTTTTTTTTTTTTTTCTACATTCTAGATGACATTTAAAGTGTTTTTTATCTACATGAGATTCCTCAAAATCCAAATGGAGATTGAGTTACAAATATTTGCCAATTAAAGGGTTTTATGTGTCTCGTATGTATCCACACGAGACACATCTCGTGTTGATACACACGATATACATCTCGTGTATATCCACACGATACACATCTCGTGTGGATCCATACGAGATGAGTGAAGAATTAGGCGAAACCCATTACCAAAACAAAGAACAACCATCATCATCATCAACACTAAACAACCGATTACCAAAACCTGAATATTCAATCAAATGAAAGGGCCCTTTTAATGGTGGACGGAGATAAATCTCGTGTAAAATCACACGAGATTATTCTCGTGTGAGTTCACACGAGATAAACTGAAAAGAGAGTTCCTCTACTGGACGCATCAATGGCGTCACTAACAATTCCTTTAAAATCAGAACCTCATTTTCCAACAATCAATGCTCCAATTACTTCAAACCCTTTCAACAAAAGTGTCCTCAAATCATCTGCACGGAAAAAATTCAACTAAATCAATCACAAACGCACAGGCAAACAAAGAATCAGATGATTGGGAGTTAGGGTTACCTGATTCTCTGACGAAATCGGGTGAAAAGGGGTCGGAGGGGTGGGTGTGAATGCACTTGAAGGTGGATATTAATGTGATGGGAGAGACGAAGGGAGAACCTATCAACCATTGGAGACCTGCTTCGTTGTTGATGATGATATCGTTCGCAGTGTCCATGGTGAACGATTGAAATTTTTCTGCGAGGTGTGTCGTGTGAATATACACGGGATAAAGGTATTGATATCGTGTAGAATCACACGAGACGGAAGGGCAAAATTGGAATATTTCGTTCTCTGTATTTTTCGTTCTCTGTATTTAGTATTTACCACTTAGTTAGCATGAATAAATAGTCGATTGTTTTAAAAAAATGTAATACTTTTACAAAAACATTAAATCCATTTATTTAAATCAAAATAATTTCTTAATTATAATAGTCCTTACAAACTATAAAATATAAACATATTTAATTTAAAAAAAAAAAATTGTAAGCTCAGCTGGGACAAATGAAGTATTATTTTTATCCTTCATCTATAATTTTTTTCATAGATATTTGATTAAAATTTAACTTTATCGGGAATAGTTTCATGCGCATGCAATTAATAAATGGGTGTAGCCCTAGCTGTAATTAAAAATACAATACTGAGACATATCTTCATCTGTTGTATTCGGGGTAAAGCAGGCGCGACCTACTAGTTCAGCCACGGGAACACCTTGGGAGATGTAGGTAGGCGTGCAGTAAGAACTTCAACCCCAGTTTCCGTCACCTGCATGAAAAACAATTAAAAATAAAAATAAAATTTGATAAATGCGAAAGCCAAAAACTCCTGAACCATATAAGCTCAAGACTTGGTTGTAGATCTAGGCAAAAAGAAGAGGAAAATGGACTTAAGAACTTTTATACAATCAAAGGCACTTATGCAGAACTTTACGTTATAGCCATTAAACAACAGCAACAACAACACTATGCCGGTGCGCAAAGGCTTCCACCTAAATAGGGTAAGGGGGGGGGTCGAACGTACGCAACTTTGCCTTTGTATTAAAGCACATAAACACTGTTTTCGGATAATCCATGATGAAAATTGCGTCGAAAATTGCATGGACTGACTACTGCTTCATAACAAAAAAGCGCAGACAGTTTAGTGAGCAATTTTGCTTTATTCCATCGTATTCTCAAGCAAAAAAAAAGTGAGTAGCTCCGTCGGAAATGATGGAAAATGTTATAGCCATTATATATATATTTTTTTTCTTTCTTTTCCATGATCTTTCTTAGATCCATAATAAAGAACTCAGATGAAGATGAAAACATCCAAATTGAAAAAGCAGCAATACCAAAAGTGTATGTTCAAACTGGGCACTGCGTTTGCCATCTGCAGTTACATCAGTCCATCCATCGGGCCACATTCTATCTCGCCAGACACCTACACAGTGATTGTTTCAGATGTTAGTGGCCAAAAAATAAGCGCACACACAAACACACACACACACAAAAAGTGGAATAGGCCATTCATGTCTTCAAGGATATTCTTAACTAACCAGCATTTATCATAGGCTCAATTGTGAAGGTCTGCCCAGCCTTCATCACCCCTACTGCTTTATTTCCTGCTTGGAATTAAGGTCAACACAGATATTTCCAAGGTTGACCCGCCTTTAACAATACTCACTCCATCCCAAATAAATGTCACACTTTCCTTTTTGGTCCGTCTCAAAATAAATGACACATTTCTTAATAAGGAAAGCAATGATTCACAATTTTATCATTTTACAAGTAATGTACAAACTAATAATGCATCTTCCTTAAAAACGTTAACAAGTCAAACGTGACATTTATTTTGGGATGTAGGGGGTAATCGCATTTCAATCTCCATCCCTCATTTTCAAATCTTAATCAAGGGCAGAGAATTAAGCATTAAAGGATACTGGAATAATGGGGAATGTTGGGTGCACAATGAAAGAGCTCTCCTATACCATGGCCACAATATGATCTAGCCTATAATAGAGACAAAGAAAGTCAATGACACAAATAGGGGGGGGGGGGTGGAGAGGAGGTGAACTGAATATAGAAGCTCCTGAAATCACCACAGATAAGCCTGACATCAGAGCGTGACGGTTAACGACTTCCCCTATTTCCCGAAACCGTACTCCAGGTCTAACTGCAATAAAATACAGAAGTATGAACAACTTAAGTTTAGGACTTCAAATTAGCAACAATCTGAAATAAGCAAGAAACTACGCCAATGGAGCAAGAGTTTCTGGGAGAATATTCATAGTCCCCTCCGTCCCTAAATGAATGTCCATATTCATTTTGAGGGACATTCTGAAAATGTTCACTCTTTATATAATTTAATGACAAAGATGCATAAATATTCTTATTACCGACTTTCTAAACATTTAGTTTTACAAGTATAAAATAAATAGTGAAATTTTTTTGGTAAAAAAACATTTCACAAACTTGAGAAATGTTTCAAGACATAAATGAGGAAGGAAGAGATTTAATGAGGTCTAGGTATCAAACTCGTTCAGCAACATTTGAAATGCAATGTTTTTAAAACACGCGCAAACACGCGCGCACTCATTGATATAGCTTTCTCCAAGCACTCATAGTCGTAAGTAGAACAGTACAAACTCTGATCAACTAAAAAACAAAACACTGCGATTATATGTGATAGATATCTCTACACGTACCGATTGATATAGCTTTTTCCAAGCACTCATAAGTACATTGAACCAGTTGCTTAGAGGCCTCGTCGACATTTCCAACAAAGAAAGTTTCATTGAGATCAGCTACAATGTTCAGTGAGGAGTGAGCTATTAAGCTACTACAGGAAACGTCCCAGAATTACTACTACTCCCCCCCGTCCCAAAATGAATATCCAAAAAAAAAAAAAAATCAAATTTGTTTTGATCAAGAGCAACTTTAAATTTTTTTTTTTTTTGGACAGTTATTTGGAATGGAGGTAGGAGAAAATTTAATGTGCAAGGCTGCTTACCATGAACTCCTTTGTAATATACTGACACATCAACATTAACAATATCACCATCCTCTAATTTCCTGATGAAGCAAAAGGGTGTATTCTCTTAGAAAAGCAGTGATCGGTTATGTTATAACAGATCTATGTAGAAGAAAGAAAATTAATAAATCACACAACACAACAATATACGTGGTTCACCAACTTTGCTATATCCACGGACAGAGGGCAAGAATATTATTATCAACCGGCAATCACCGAGTACAATCTCTAATCTAATTCACGAATTCTTGGTCACAAGAATTCATAACTATAACTGTGCAAACCTTAGATCTAGAGAAAACAGAGAAATAGGAAAACCCTTATAACACAGAATTATTGATCTCTATCGCACTAGGAAATTACATCATACAAACTGATAAGGAATAGTGCTTATTTATACTGCCTATTTCTAACCCCGCAGGATTTTCTAATTCTGCACAAAATCTGCCGTGATCAAGCCCAATCCGATCAAGCCCAATCCACCTATGAGAGAGAGAGAATTAAGAGAGAATTGGTGTGTGTTTGTGTTTACTGTGTGTCTGGCGTAATTTAGGCAGAGTAACAGTAGGGAGTTCAGAAGGGATCCCAAAATGGGAGGAGGAGCCTCTGATTTATAGCTGCATGGGAGATGGCCAAGAGTGTCGCGTGACTATACGAGCCATAACCGCTTTCTTTCTAGAAACATGCAAGGTGGCAGACTGAAAGGCTTTTTCCAGCGAGGTCCTGTCCAAATTTATTATTCCTGGCAGGTTCTTCCTTCCTTAGAAAGTTTGAAAAAGTTTCCGAATTGCCCCTAAACTTTATGAAAGTTTGGGAAATTGCCAGGAAACTTTAATTGGAAGGCAGGAGCCAGATTTTGGTACTTACAAAAGCCCCTCGAAAGTTTTCGAACTAATATATAAATGTACCAAAACCCACAGTGCACTTTTATTGTGTAAAAGGCACTTTTATTGGGTCACGAGTTGGATTGGGGTACTCACACTTTACCTTTGAAACTATATACCATCTTGTCTAGCAGACTAAGGGATATCAGATTCTTCGTTACTTCAGGAACATGTCTAACCTTGTTCAACGTACAAAACTTACCACCCAAAGTTCGCACCCTGATGGAGCCCACGCCAACTACCTTGCAGATAGAACCATTAGCAATATAAATATCACCCCCTTCATCTCTTCGTAAGTTGCAAACCATTCTCTGCGCGAACACATGTGATAAGAAGCCCTAAAGTCAAGATTCCATATATCTTTTATACCTTTGTCTTCTTCGGTTACTAGAGCATAGTCCTCCTTATCATCTGTCATAGCTGCAGCTAACACAAATTGCTCTCTCATATTCATCTTGAGACATTCCCGTTTCAAATGCCCCTTTTCCTTGCAGTAACTGCAGACATCTCCAGGTATTGGACCCCTTTTAGAAGAACCTTTATTTCTCCTACCTTGACCCTTAGTGCCTTCTGCAACCAATCCTGATGACTGAGATTGTGTAGATAAACCGCTCGCCTTGAAGCGCAGATCTCTAGTCATGAGATTATTCTTAACCTTTTCCAAAGTAACTGTATCCTTACCATTAATGCAGGAATTCACAAATCCCTCATATGATATGAGTGGTAAGGAGACACACAACATAATAGCAACATCCTCATCTTCAACTTTAACATCAATATTACGCAGTTTAAGTAATAAAGATGTGAACCAATCTATATGATCCCTAATGGGTGTACCTTCCATCATTCAGAGCAAATACAACTTTTGCTTCATATATAGCTTGTTGGTCAATGATCGTGTTAGAAGCATATCTTCCAATGTAAGCCACAGAATACCTCCGTAATAAGTATCTGCAATATCTGCCAGAACATCATCATCTAATCACTGGATGATTTTAAAGTGGGCCCTTCATCCAACGCGATCAGATCTATTGTTTCCTTCTCAGTTGCCTTCCCGAACCCTCTGCAGTGTATCCGCGACAGCACCTGTGAAAACTGCTATTGCCTTGCCCTTCGAATTCTGGCGATTCCTGATCCCATCTTCTTCTGTAGCGGAACACCCTAGAACTTTATCAACCTGACCGGCTCTAATACCATTTTGTTATAACGGATCTACGTCGAAGACATAAAATAAATCAATCACACAACACAACAATATATGTGGTTCACCAACTTGGCTATATCCACGGGCAAAGGGCAAAAATATTATTATCAGCTGGCAATCACCGAATACAATCTCTAATCTAATGCACAAGTCACAAGAATTCACAACTGTGCAAACACTAGATCTAGAGAAAACAGAGAGACAAGAAAACCCTTGGAACACCTAGAATTATTGAACTCTATCATACTAGGAAATTACATTGTACAAACTGCTAGAGAATAGGGCTTATTTATACTGCATATTCCCAACCTTGCAGGGTTTTCTAATCCTGCACAAAAATCTGTCGTGATCAGGCCTAATCCGCCTAAGGGCGCGGTTGCCCCCTCCTTGCGGGCGATCGCCCCAAAATAGCAGAAAATTCGCGCGATCGCTCCCTCTACATGGCGCGGCCGCTCCCTAGCTCTGCACAGGCGTATCTTGGCAACTAGCTCGGGCGTGTCACCGGAATTACTGAAACTGTTTGTTTAATCCCCTAATTTGACATTCCCAAGTTAGATGACATCAAACCCAACATGTTCAAGATATATAAACTAGTTAAGGGAAGTTAAAAGGTGCACAAGAGCTATTATTTAATTATCCATAGTTCAAATCAATATTTCATGCCAATTTTCCTGTTGCGAATATGATAAATGAACGACTTCTCTGTTGATACAAAAAAATAAACGAGAGTCACAAGAAGTCCACCTAAGCAAACATAAAAACTAAGACTATTCAATCAGGGCCATTCAAACTTTTACGTTATTTCTTTTCCTATACCATTAAGAGGGCTATATCATGATACCGAGCATAGTGTTGACAAAAGGTTAGACTAATTTGTGAAGGACCATTGTTTAATCAAAGAAGAGAGATATTATTAGTTGCATAGAGAACGCACCTTGCATCGGGAATCCCATGGCAGATTACCTCATTGACTGACCTAAAGATGGATGACAAAGGACACAATATCTATTAGAAAGCCTAACAAGAAGGCGAGTGAGAATAATTGAAATGAATACAGAAGTACCTACGTGCAGCAAGATTTTGGAAAGAAATTATAATTAAGTGGAGATGGATATCCTCCTGCAGTGGGCAAGAAGAAAGAAGTGTTTATATTGATAATGTGTATTGGCATAAAAGGAATGTATATAACATCGATAAAATAAAACACCCAAGCATAACATCAGATAATATGACTAATGTGCATTTCCCCGCCCCCACAAAGGACAAAATGGGAAATCAAAAGGGTAGGTGTATAAACTACAAAGGATAGTCTAGGACCATTCTACTAAGCCATAGGATGGTCTTAAATCCTATCACCAAAGCGTCATCGTAGCTTATCGGCTTGTTAGCGTAGGTGTACAATTCAATGCATAAAAGGGGTAAAAATGACTAAACTCCTAAAAAACTGTAGATTAATTTTAAGAGAGTGAAAGGCAAATTGAAATGTAAAACATGATACTCATACAAGATAAGAGCCATTATCATATGAAGGTAAAACCACACTCAGAGAAGAGGCATTCATCCTCAAGGTGTGGATCCTTTATCTTCTTAATTTCATAATAATCAAGGATGTTATGTTCTTCACGAAAACAAAAATAAACAACTACAGCTTCTTCTTCTTCCTTTTTTTTTGATAAGAAAAAATAAAATAAACAACCACATCAACTCAAGGTAAACACATTGGAATTGTAATGCTAATGAAACCAACTACTTTGAAGATTTGTGTACAAAATTTCATCATAGTTTAAGTATAGTGATGTTTAGACTTTTAACTTAACAGGTCATGCAGACAATATCCGACAGCATGAAGATGGTGTCACTAGCTACAGAAGCAGTAGCACTATGCTCATTATGTCCAGTTATTTTACTACTGAAAACGTCAAATAATTTTGTATGAATAATAGAGAGAGGCGGGAACAAGGAAGGAAAAGGGAAAAGAAACAAATAGTATTTTCAGTGCAGGAACTTCATCAGACCGAATTGTGGAATTTATTAAAGTTAGCATACAAATGGAAAAAGATTTGGCCTCTATTATTTCATCCCACTAACAGAGTCCACATACCGGCAGCAATTGTAGTATCCTGAACTACAACATCAATTTCATCCGTAGTCACACCAGGTTTCACAAAACGCGCAGCTGCATCCAAAACCTCTCTTCCAATCTGTATAACACAGTTTATAAATAAAATATTCAATATCCAAAAACGGCATCAGAATTTTAATCCTGCTACTTTTTACATTGACGCATATAGGTCAATGCAAAGGCTCTTAGAAGTAAAACATACGGTATACTTTCTCCGTCCCACTAAAAGTTGCACTTTTGTTTTGGACACGGGGATTAGGAAAAAGTGTAAGTGATGTAAATGTTGTAAGTATAATTAGTGAGGTAGAGAAAGAAGGTGGGGTAGGGAATAATAAGTGGATATATATTGTGAGTATGAAAGTGGATCCCACTGAACTAATAAGTATTTTAAAGTTTCCATTTTGAGAAAGTGTAATTTTTAATGGGACATCAAAAATGGCAAATTGTGTAACTTTTAGTGGGATGGAGGGAGTATGTTACATATACAAGAGCTCATAGAATTTCACATATATGTTATATATTCAGTAGCCTTCACTTTTTACAATTACGCCCCTATGATGCTCGGGTACGAGTGTCTGATACGGGTACTGATCCGAGTGTCTGATCCTCCCATACGTTAAGATTTTATACCAAATGTAGTGAAAACTAGCCACACCCATACCCATACCCACACCCACACCCATGTCATGTCATGTGGACACGGGCACTTTGACAAAAATTGAAAGGTCCGAGCTATTGTGGAATTGTAGTCTATTAGTGTAGTTCTAGCCCATATTACTTGATTAATAGTGAGACACAACATATACGCAAGAATTAAATGAAAGTAATCAACAATAAAAACAGAACACACGATGTTTGTTAACCCAATTTGTCACAACGATAACTACCTATGGGGGCTCTAACAATCCAGGATATCAACTAATATCACAATTTGTGGTGTTACAATATCGCTCATGTTTACAACAATGAACATAGCATTCGAATATGAACACACTCTAATAACAAACAATCCTAGACATATCTTGGCCCATCAATGGAATGCCCCTAAGGGCACCCCTTAGGACCTCAATGTTCTTGGCTCTCTTTAGCTCTCACAGATTCTCTGTCTCACACAAATTAGCAACAACTAATCTGATCATCTATCACACAGTATTCTAGGTTATCATTTTGATTTTATAGGAACAACAAACCTAAACGCTAAAGGATTCTAATTCCTTCTCCAATAAGTAATCTGATTGGCCGCTTCCGGCCCAAGAAAAGAATTATGTTGCCAAAAGGCGTCCACGCCACAAAAGGAAACAAATTGCTGCAGCAATTTCGGCCTTTTCCTTCTTCCGCTAGGTTTGTATCAAATCTCAACACGAGCATCACATATTACGCCTTTACTGCTAAATATTAGTTTTATCACTACTATGTATGTAGAGACACATACAAAAGAATAGACATCAAGCATTCATATGTTCAATGCACGATTAAAGGTGATAATGCACATGAGATAACTGTGAGAAATGAACATACAAGAGGAACTTACTCGGCAAGCTTCTCTCATTCTCTCAATTTGCTCTGGAGTTTTTATCTTCAGAAACATGAATTTTGAAAGGAAACCAGAAGTTAGATAACTTCTATATATACACTAAAATAACTATCCAACTTAAATCTTTTTGCATATAAAATTTAAACTCAAGAATACCTCGATTATGTATTGCAGTTCGCTATTGGGCTCACTTTTTGGTATCCCCTAAGTCAAAGAAATTTACATAATAATTGATATATACCAGATTACAAGCAAGCTCCATCATTTTATGAAAAGGAGCTTAGGAAGTACAACATCAAAAGTTGTTGACGGAATCTAATGTCCTTGACAAATGACCAATCATTTTTTTCTTCTTTAACTTATTTGAAAGAGAAAAATTTCCATCATTACGAGAAAAATCATCATATTAACACACTGAAGTGCTTATAATAGAGCAACGTCACACAGAAGAAAAGCTCAAAGAGACAAAAGTAACTCCAGAAACTCACATCCACTGCCCAGTCAGGTAGTTCAATATGACCAGGAACTGGACGTATTTTTGATATGGGATATGGTCTCAATGTCCTGCAGGAGAAGAGAGAATTTTGAATTTCAAGATTCCGAGATAAGAAAACATAGCCTTACATCAGCTAAAGAAACTGAACACCATCTCTCATGTTGTTACCTAATAGAAAATACACGTTAAAAACAGAATCGAACGAAAATAAGTAGCAGGGTCCTAGGCAAAGCCTTCGCTATACCAACTACCCAATTGAAGACACCTAATGTAGGGTATTAGAGATACAAAGTGGTCAATGACCTAATAGAAAGAGCATTTTAGAGAGTTGTATGGAATGTCTGATGCACTATTATAGCTTCTTCAAAGTGGTTACACCCTATGATGCACGGATACGCCACCCAGTCCACGTATCGCGTATCCGATACGTATCGGATACGGATACGCCTAAAATACGTCAGATACGGCGTCAAATACGTACCAGGGCCGAATTTGAATTTTCACAAACTTTGGATACGGGAAACGGGTCACGGATACGCGAATCGGGTCACGGATATGGTTAATTCGGTGAGAAATTGTAAATCGAGGAGAGAGAGACACGAGAGACTGAGAGTGAGAGATGAAAAGAGACGTACCTCGCTTCGCCTTCTTCGTCAAGCCCTAGCACCACCGCTGCCTCCGTGAACCTAGCTCGTCGGCCGTCGCGTCTCCTCCGTGACTCAGGTTAGTTCTTCTTCCTTCCTCTTCGGTCTTCGCGTCTCCTCGATTGCGCATCTCTCACTCTCTCTCTCTCTCTCTCTCTCTCTCTCTCACTTTCTCTTTGATTTTGATTTTAGGCATTTTAGTTTGGGAGTTGGGACAGACCGTTGTTGTTTGTTTATCCCTTATAAATGAATATTTCTATTTTGGATATTTATATTTCGGTCCCTATAGTTTGAATAGTTACACTTTGGTCCTTATAGTTTGAATAGTTACACTTTACCCCCACGTATCCGTATCCGGGATTTTTCAACAATCACGTATCCCCGTATCTCGTATCCGCGAATCCGTATCCGAGTATCCGTATCCGTGCAACCTAGGTTACACCTCAAGCAAGAAGGATAATAGGAAACATAAAAACAAAGATTTCTTAAAGGTGTGCATTAACAATGCTCATTGCTATATTTACAAAGAAGGTGTTGCAGCTATATTTTTCACCAAACAAAAAGGAAATTCAAATCCTGCAACTCCAGTATAGATTGCATGCCTGCTCAAAAGATTTTCTTTAAACACCAAAATAGAGTTTCTAAAAAGAATTTCAGATATACACTACCCACCACAAAAGATGGCTCTCAATAGTCTTTTCTTTATTTCCTTCTCTTTTTCTTTTTCTTCTCCTTTTCCTTTTTCTTCTTCTTCTTCTTTACACGCAAGTAGAAGAAAATGCCCCCGGAAACTGGAGAGAGAGAGAGAGAGAGAGATGGAAAGGAATCTTTGCTCAATCAATGAAGTGTGAAAACTATTACTAAATCAAGTTTTATAAGCCCCAAAAATGTTTGTTGCACATGGCCAAGTGAATTAGGATAAATGACAATCCAACCCAGACGAACTCGCAAAATAAGGATGAGTTTAAATTGGTTCAGTCCATTCATGGGCGATAGAATTAACAATTCAACATTATTGCGGATTGGTAAAAAATATACCACCCCCCTGGGAAACCAAAGAAAAAAGAAAGAAATAATAAAATCTACCCTCCCGATACAATGTGCATGCCTAGCTAAATATTAACTGAGAACTAGGCTCGCAGTGTTTTTGTAGGTGAATATTATTTGAAGACTAGGCCCACTAGCGAATGTGGGTTCTTCTTATCTTCCCCTCTTATTCTAAGTTCATCCCCTATTTCCATCCTGCAGCAATGAGTCATGAGGAAATGCTTATAGATATATTACATTTGTGGTAAACACAAGTCTGAACAATATGGTTAATCAGATGTACACATGGTTATCAAAACAAAGTAAATATGCATGCTATATGATCTTTAACCTTAAACCAGGGGTGGCAATGGTTACCCAATGGGTGTTATGCATTAAACTATTGTACATTTTACCAATTTGGTACATTGACACTAGTCCAAAGCATGATAAAATTTTAAAGGGTAACCCATGGATAATAAATTGCCACCCCTACCTTTAAACCGTAATGCGCTCATTTCCAATACAAGTCTACCATCAAGATTCTCATAAGACATACTCCCTCCGTCCCACGTGAATAGACACTTATTTCCTTTTTGGGACGTCCCACGTGAATAGACACTGCCCAAAATGGAAAAGAATTTATTATTTTATATTCATCCTACCCCACCCACTCATTCTCTCTCTTCATTTCCTACCACACAATTTATTCAACCAACTCCACTCATTCTCTCTCTTCATTTCCTACCACACATTTTCATTATTATATTCATTTTCCTTAGTTATTGTGCCAAGATTTTTGGTGTCTATTCACGTGGGTCGGAGGGAGTATTTCACAAAAACCAAAGCTGAATTTAGTAACAAGAATCATTACCCTGTCCAATCAAATTGGGGACATTTCGGTGTTCGATCCTTCCCTCTTCTGATGCAGTATTGCCAATCATCCCCAGATGAAGCTGCACCTTGATTATTAGCAGTGCCTGATACATTTAACGATAATTTTGCCTTCAAGTGGATTGATTTGTGAGAGCTCCAAGATGCCTTAAAACAGTCCTGAGTGCTGAGAAGAGAGAAATTCAATGAACCAAGTCACAGTGAACTAAAATAAATCATGAAATCAGAGCTCTAACCTCGCTGCATGATGTTATGAAAGCACAAAAGGCAAAAAAGAACAAAAAACTGCATGCACAAACCAGAAAGCAGCGCCTTCACGAGGAAGCTTTAACTCCACGCATTTAGGACACCTGCAAATAAAATAAGGACAATTGTATGAAGCACCGAAGATAACCTAAAGGGAAATAATTATTTTTTCTAAAGATGACACAACTAGAAATGTGCAGTTACACAACTAGAAATGTGCAGTTACGACAAAGCATTCACAACAAATATAAGTGAATAGTTACTGTCAATCTCTTTGGATAGGTGAATGTGGATTCAACCAAGCTGATATATTGAAATATTTAGAATTTATTTTGTTGTCTTATCAGTGATGTTGTAAACATTGGGATTTCAGAAAATTTGGAGATTCTGATTTCCATCAAACATATAGCTGGAACAGGATTTGTGGATAGTAAAAATTATAAGTAAATGTCAAATCGGGAGATGGATCCTATGCAAAGGAGAAGTATGGTCAGCGAATTTTTTTTATCCAAACAGAATACATCCAAGTCTAGCAACAGCTCCATATTCCAAAAAGACTGTACACGCTATGGACGCTGTCGACCTACTTACGGATATCTCTATCTTGCTGCCGAAACTTCTGATTGATTGACCGCTTGAATGGTCATCCTATTTTCTTCCTCCAAACCATTCAAAGCAAACACAAGGAGCTGAACTCAAAAGATAAATTTTGGTCTTACTTTTGGAGAGTGGTGTCTGTAGTGGCCCCTTTAACGACCTAATGATGAGGCATGCAATCTGGAACACAACGGACAACACTCCATAGATTATCATTGAGCAGTGCACCAATTCATATAAATCTTGTTGCTTAGTTCACACATTTATCCCAGTTAGAATGGTTTCACACACAGATAGTATAAGTCTCTATGATCCCGTTACTATAAGGAAAAAAATTGTCAAAAACTATCTTTTCAGCATAACTGCTTTGCAAGTTTAACTTGTTTAGGGCATGAATCGTATAAGCCTCTATGATTCCGTTACTGTACAGAAGCATCCACCATTATTACAAGGGAATTTGCCCCATAAGTTCCTTTTGGAACAAATCACTTCCCACTAAGTTTCTCGTTTTATTAAAATGTCCCATAAGTTCTCATGTTGTATTATGTATATCTGACATTTAGTTATGCGGTAGTTTAAAATCATAATCTTGCATCCGCACCACCAAATCTCCATGACCCATTACGCCGCCGCCGTCTGCTATCGCCGCATGCCGGATTTCGGTCAATTTTCGCCGGAATCCGGCCGCCGATCGCCGGAATTCGGTCGCCGGAGGTCTGAATCTGGTCGCCGGTCCATGGGCTTCGGACTCCGGTGACCGGCGGCCGCCGGAATGCAGTATTATGGCCTTAATTGATGTTGTATTTTGAAACATGTACTGACATTCATATCTGACATTAAAAGAAACTTATTGAGCATAGATTTAAAAAAAAGGAACTTATGGGGCAATGACCCTTATTACAACTACTTTTCAAATAGCTAAGCAAAAGGTGATGAAATAAGTAACCAGAAACACCCTAAACACTCTCAAGTAAGTCCATTCCTCCTAGTGTAAGAAAATGACACTTTATAACATTCACAGAATCTTTATCACTTACAAGTCAATACTCAATACTTACGTCAATCAACAATTGTACCCTTCATTCCCAAATAATACCCATCTTAGTTTTTCCCTTAAATTAAGGAATTTAACTTTCAAGCCATTTACTTGTGCACAAAGACATACACACCTTTAGATTCCACATCATGTCATTGCAGGAGGCTAGGAGCTCTATTGGCAACTTTCTAAAGGCATATTTGCTGAATTCAATAAAAACCGGGACTTGCAAAACCATTTCTCAATTCTAGTGTACTTTCAAGCGTGTTTTACTTTTACCATTATACTATTTTTATTACATAAGATTATCGTACTTTGAAAAATATATTTTAACCCCAAAATCGCGGATTGAGGCACCTAATATTAGTCCCAGATTTAGGGACGGATTGGGGTTTAAATGATATATTTTCAAAAGTACGATGATTATGAAAGAAAAAAAAATTATAATGGTAAAAGTGAAACAGGCTTTCATTTATATTCGTAAACACTTTTTATTAAGGATGACAAGGAGCTTACACAAAAATCATTCACACAAAAAATGCAAGGTCAAGAAATCAGTATGATTACATACTGAAGTTTCGCAGGCTTGCCGCACTGAACACACAATAATGGAGTCTCCGCCGCATCTGATCCACCGGACATTTTAACACAAATTCCTTTTGTAAATTCTGCATAATTTCAGTTCAATTTAAGCATTCACATAAGTCAATAAATCAGAAGAAAATATCAATCAGGCAATTGAATTGAACAATTACCTCCAATGCAATGGTTCGTACTGGTGACGGAAAGTAGACGGAGCTAGGGTTTTGGTCCGTTCAGCTGATGGGAATCAGGGGAGCTAGTTTTTGACTTTGTAGTACGTATTTGAGTCATTAACTGGAAAGAAAGGAAACAGCCGAAGGTTTTGAATTTTGACCTCCTCAACGTTCATCGGCTTTTACTTTTCTTACTTTTTCTTCTTTTTTTTTTTTTTTTTTTTTATGCAACAGAACCGTTGGGTAATCGCAGGCCAGCTGCAGTGCACCATGCAGTTTTACGAGAGGTAAATCGCGAAATGTGGCCGCGGCCAGGAGTGGTAGCGCCCCTCTTCCAGGCTGAGGAGCCTCCTACAAGGCATTTACATCGCTCTTACGTCATCGAATATTCTGGCTCAAATTCTTTCTGCAAAGGCATTTACATCACTCTTACAATACCAAATGGCTGCTCCAGTTTTGCACATGCCAAGATTTGAACTCCACCGAGGATCTGTCAGCAATCTGAAACTGCTTGCTGCGCGAATGTGCCTTAGGGGCTCCTAAGGACCCTGAAATCAAGGTAGGAAATTAAGCCCCAAAAATCTCCTTGGGGGGACTCGAACCGGCAACCTCCCCTTTGGGAAGTCACCTATGTACCACTGGGCCAACTCACATATCCTTTCTTCTCCATGATTGTGCAAATCGGGGGACTCGAACCGGCAACCTCCCTTTTGGGAAGTCACCTATGTACCACTGGGCCAACTCACATATCCTTTCTTCTCCATGATTGTGCAAATCTGCCCATCGATCCGATCCCAAGACCCGTGCCCGCAAGATTTTCATCAACGACTTGATCTATTCTTCTTAAGAAATTTTGGTAGGCGGTTCCTGTTTTTGTGTGTGTGCTTTGGTGTGTGTTTGTTGACAATGGACGAAAAGGGTTAAAGAGTAAAGTAAGAGGACGCAGCTTTTTTTTAAACATATTTAGACTTTTCTTTTTCAAAATGTTTTCTCAATGTGCAAGACATTTGGACATGTATTCCTTTTTTCTCGTTGATACCTTTATCTTTTGTTTTTGTTAAAATGGGTGTCTTATTAAAAGTTTCACCTTTCTTAAAATGATAAAAAATTTTACTATTTCACCCATTCATATTTGATGCTGCAGGAAATGTGCTTATCAATCTTCCTCCACGTGGCAGGACTGATCACTTGGCTTCTTGACCTGAAAACAGAACCCACGACTAGCCGGATGTGTCTCCGGCGAAGACGCTCGGGCGTGAGAGTAAGATCACAGTTGTATATAGCTCAAAATGTATTGAATAATGAACTTAGAATACAAAATGGCAGTTACCTTTCACCGTTTGGTAGTGATGAAGTATTTATAGGCAAGAGTGATGTATTTTTGGGGAGGCGGCATGTCCTCCGAGATTATAGCGGCGGTTACTTGGTCATGGGCACGTGTCTATAACGGTCCCTGATTTGTAGGGATGCAGTTGTGAGCATTGATTGACCAAATAAGCCGGCAAGTGTCAGGTCGTCACTTGCTGATTTAGGTCGAGGTCGCCACTCGTGGAATGGTCGACCTGACTGTCGGGTAGAGCATGGTTCGTACCCGAATAGTAGCATGGATCATGAGGTCGGACTAAGTTAGGTCGGGACCTATAAGTCGGACCATGGGCTTAGTCGGCGATGTGTGAGATGGGCACTTGGGCCTTGTTACGATTGGATTAGTTTCATTGAGAATGTGGGTGCCAACGCTATCTGTGATTGGGCTTTACTCGTTTGGCCCAATTCGACACTTTTGGTATGTTCAGTGGCCCCCAACTTTCGAGTTGACTTTGTCGACTTGAAAGTTATATGATGAAAAATAGTTACTACTCGAAGGTCGATACTCGTTTCTGAGGTTTAGTCGACTTAAGATGACGTGGCTCAATCCTGGACGTCGGCGATGAACGGTCGGAGATGAAGGAGCGCCGAATTTTGTCATCATTGCTACTCTGACGCTTGGAACTCCTTCTCGAAAACCGTTTCGGCTTTTAATTTTGGAAAATCAATTTTGATTTTCTTTTCCCTTTCCAAATTTAGGAAAATATAAATACTCAGAATTCTTCTCAGATACGAATTCTTACCGTCTTCAATCTCCTCTTCTCCGGCGACAATCACGGAATTGCGTAGAACTTAAACTCATTTCTCGGCTTCAAAGACGAACTCCCTTTCTTCGATCAATTAAGGTATTTCCCTTGTATTTTTGTTCTAGGGCTTTAATGTTGTGCCTTGTTTTCATTTCCGCCATGGCTAGGACCTTTAGTTGCGAACACAGGGCTGGTATGGCTGCACCGTTAGTAGGGCATGTAAGAATGTGAACGGTGAGTGGAGAGTTATGTCCACTGGATGAATGTGCCTCCATTTTGGCCGGTTGGGGTTTGAATTACGGTGAGATAGGGCTGCCCATTGTAGGAGAAATTGAAAATGTGGTGATTGACGACTCAACTGTTGTCGCTTTTCATTTATTCCATGAACTGCTTGACCATATTACCTTGTTTTATGTTAGGGACGTCCAAAAGCCCTCCTTCCTCAGAAATAGGATAGGTTTTCCGGGAGTCTAGGTCGTCCTTAGGTAGGTCGGCGAACTTGATCATAGGGTGACTCCACTGCTTCCTCTTTTGCTTGTACGAGATATGGCGACTCAAGAAGGAAATGCTGCCTCGACTTCTTCGGGTCCTCGAATCGTCGACGCCTTTGGGTCCCGATGTGGTGCCGAGGCAAGAATGAGAGGGGCTATGTTCCCCGAAGGGCCATTACGAGGCAACAAGAACACTGCCCTCTAGGTATAGCATGATATGGGATTTTTGTGGGGTGAGTAAGTAGGATTACATGGTTACTATTCCCACTCAGAAGGAATTCTTGAAGCTATTCGGGTCGTCCTTTACCACGAGATGCCACTAAGGTAGCCTTCTTACATGGTCGGTTCGTTCTTTGGTCTTAGGTTGCCCCTTGATCCATGCATGAATGAATTTTTGGAGTGTGCCAATGCCCTTCCCCTTCAACTCGGAGCCAATGCCTGTAGGGTCCTTGTGTGTTTTGCTATGGTGTGCAGGTTCTTGGGGTATGAACCTTGCATGAGGGTGTTCAAGGAATTTTTCACCATCGAAATACGAGTGGGGAGGATATGAGTATCGGTACCCCTTCTAAACCCAAATCTCCCAAACTCTTTACTAACCTCCCCGATAAGCGTAGTGGTTGGAACTCGCACGTGGTAGTGGTAGAGAGTAGGTTAGGATGGGAATTTCCATTGCCCGATGATGAGGCGAAGCCGTAGATGAGGGAGATTTTTGGGAGCCGTCTTGGCATCTTAGCTTGTACAGAGACCTTATGTAGGTTAGTTGAGAAAAAGGCCCGTCGGTGGGAGAGTTTGCTCACCACTAAATACAACTTTATGGCGGCTGGAATGATGCACGGAGATGGAGCGGTAGAGCCTCTTATTCTGTGTTGAGGGTCGGAAATATACCACATTGGATAACTCATCAACTTTGGGTAAGTTTGGAGATATGTGCCAACTTTGTAAGAAAAGCGAAGACTCTTTTTGCCAAAACCTGAAGGGGAGCATCTTTGGTGGTAAGATTTCTTTATTCAGCCCTTCTCTTTACTCGTCCTCTATAGGGATACTTGTAAGTATATGCAATTTTCTTGTATGTAGCATTTGTCTTAGGTGAGTCAGTTATAGGTTGAACTTGACTTTCGTACATAGCTAGCTCGTGTACAGAGTTTCATGTGTAGAATGATTAGCTCGTCTATAACTAACTCGCTCATAGGATAATCGAGTCGGTCATACTGGGTTCACACATAGAATTTTCTGCTCGTATATAGAACTTTTTTGCTCGTATGTAGAACTTTTAGTTCGTACATTGAACCTTTAGCTCGTACATAGAACTTTTATTCGTATGTCGATTTAACACTTGTCCACTTGAATCTTTGTTGCAGTCCTGACTCCTGAGCAAGAGGCTAACATGGGCCGCATACTGGTGGTGGCAGATAGGAAGAAATCAAAGAAAGACCACGGAAAAGCCAATGCTCGAGCTCACAGGCAGAGGGAAGCCACGATAAGGACCGGCTTGCTTGCCAAAGACAACATAGGGATGGTGCCCAATGGAAGGGGTAGAAGAAGAAGATCCATTCTTTGAGTGGTACCCGATGCGCCAGAGTCTTTGCGGTGGAGCGCCGAGTCATCAGTCGGCGAAAACAACCCCAGAGCTCAGGCCCAATTCGGGAGGTCGACATGGATACCTCTGGAGCTAATATAGCGGGATCCCGTCCCTTTGAATGTGGTGGAGATCGAGGATGATGTCATGGAGGAGGTTGATGATCAAGCTGCGAACACGAGGAAAGAGAGGCGAGATGCGGAAAGGGTAAGGACGTTTCCTCTAGCCAAACTCTTCCATCTCCTCCACCTTCCTCCCATCCCAACCAAGAATGCATTGAAGAGATGATGCGGAGATTGAGTGATGTCCCCTCTTTAGAGGGAATTAAGCTGCATGAGTCGCTCCTATCCGGCTATGAACTTGGGTCGAGTCATTGTGAGGAGATTTGTAGATGTGAGCACGCTAGCCCGATTTGGCTTGACGGGAATAACGCACTGAGGAGTTCTCGGCTCGATGCAGGCTTGCTCATTGCGAGGTAAGTCTTTACTTCCATTTTCATTTTAGTCGCTTATTCTTTTACTCGACCAAGCGAAGTCTCGAGCTAACACTTCTTTGTTTTCTACGGAATGCGAGAATCTTACCATGATCGAAGCGAGGCCAAAAGTTCTTGGAGGGCCTCCATTGAAAGGGAGAGCGAGGCCCTTAAAGACTTGTCCAAGAAGACCCAGGAGCTTTCAGCGATCTCAGGAGGCACACAACGATCTGGATGCCTCCTATGATGCCTTGAAGCTTACTGCGGGAGGCGATACAAAGGCGGAGAAGGATAAAGCCTTAGAGGATCGAAGGCCTCCAGCGCGGAGTTGATGAATTGACTACGAGAGAGATGCCGATCGTTTGGAGCTTGATAAGGCCAAGAAGGAGCTGGCCACTGTTTCTCGAGATCCTTGAGAGAGACTCCTTTTTGACCAAGGCGAAGCGAGGAGCACAATCTTTGCTAGAGCTATATGGAAGGAGGATCTCGAGATTTGCTGGTAAGAAAGGCATTGATCGGTTTAAAGAGGGAGATGAATACTTCGATTCTATCATTGCAGCTAGGGGATTCTGGGCGGGCAAACGTCACATGGCTCGTCGAGCCTTAGTCGACCACGATTCGGGAGTTTCCTTGGACCGGCTAAACTCGATGGGCATATGCTCCTCAATATGACATGGCGGCTAGAGGGGCCATTCATTGGTGCCTTATAATGAGGATGACCTAGCCCATATGTGCTGAGAAGATAAAGAGGAGCATTGTGAGCCTTGGGTAGCTCAGTGGCCCCCGGGACCTTTGACATAGCTTTACAAGAGCTTGGCGATATGGATGAGCGAGGAGGACATGGAGGAGGAGGGTGAGTTCGACCATCGGGTCTTCTCGGAGTCGGGTAAACCTTTGAGCCCTCAGCACAACAAGGAGATGAAGAGGGTCGGCGCTGCGACGACCAAGGCGGCGTCGGCCGGGACTCTGAAACGTTTAGTTAAATTTGTAATGAACAAGTTCCAAACAATATTTTTGTTTTTGGCTTCAACATTATTCGAATGCCTTGGCCCAATTTTTTGGGAGGCAAAATATTTTTGTAAATTAATTTTGTTTAAGTCTTTGCCCGTTTTGGGAGACTTATGTCTATCATAGCTGACTTTTGTTTCCAGAAGGTTGTATGCTTTTCATTCCATATTATATGTCGAGCTAGATGTAGATAATATGAATGAGTCAATTTGAGCCTAGTGGTGACTTGATCTTGTTGGTTTAGTCGACCTCAGACTTGATTGACTTTTTCGTGAACGAGATTGACCATAAGTCGAACCTGTTCATACCCTTTGAACTGATTAAGAATCGAGTTAGTTGGAACGAAGTCGACTAAGAGTCGGACTTGTTAAGTGAACAAAACTGATTTAGAATCGAGCTTGTTAAAACAAAGCTGACTAAGAGTCGAGCTAAGATGATCTGACTAAGAGTCGAGTTAAGATGAACTGACTAAGAGTCGAGCTCATTAGAACAAAGTCGACTAAGAGTCGGACTTGTTAAATAAACAAAGCTGATTAAGAATCGGGCTTGTTGGAACGAAGCTGACTAAGAGTCGAGCTTGTTGATGTTAATGTAACACTATGCTTGATGGGATAAACTGCACTTTTATTGAAGTAGAATATGCTTACATCAACTTGAAACTAGAACTTAATACAAGCTCGAACTTTGGCGAAAACTAGAAGTAGTATTTGATGAGGTGAGTAGCATGCCAAGGATGTTTCAATTCGTCACCTCCAGGATGAGCTATCATGTAGGTCCCTTCCTTGACGACTCGAGTAACCACATATGGACCTTCCCAATTAGGAGATAGTTTTATTCTGTTTGGGTCCTTACGCGTTGCCTCAATTTTTCTCAATACGTAATCTCCAACCTGGAATGACCTTGCTTTGACCTTCTTATCGTGGTAACTCTTAGTTCGCTGCTTGTAATTGACCATTCGGAGGTAGGCTGTTTCTCGCTTCTCGTCGATCAGGTCCAAGTCGATCAACCTGTTGGTGTCATTACGCTCTTGATCGAAGAAGGTCACTCTAGCCGTAGGGAATCCTGAGCTCGGCGGGTGCCGTGGCCTCGACCCATATGTGAGAGCAAAGGGGTTTCCCAGTAGGCCCCAGTGGTTGTACGAGCGCCCCGAAGAGCAAGGGAGTTCGTCCAGACCAATTGTTTCGTCGACCTACGAGCCGGTCTTGAGCGAAGATAGAACAAGTTTATTTCTTTGCTTCGGCTTGCCCATTTCCTTGAGGATAGGCGACGAGGATTTCCAATGTTTGATTCCCGCTCGCTTCATTTACGTTTCGAAAGTGCAGGAGAGCGTAACCCGTTGTCGAGACAACTATAGCTCGAGGAAAACCAAAGCCAGACACCAAATGAAGTCGTGTATGAAGTTAATAGCATTCTCCTCTGTGATGCGAGCTAGTGGTTTGGCCTCAACCCATTTGGTGAAGTAATCTATGGCCACAATTACGTACTTGCAGTTTCCTCGGGCGGGAGGGAAGGGTCCAATCAGGTCGACGCCCCACATATCAAATGGCCAAGGCTGCGATCGCGGGGAGTACGCTCTGTTGTAGGCACACGTAGGGAAGGTTGGCAAACCTTTGGCATTGATCACATTGCTGAACAAAGTTGTGAGTGTCGGCTCGTGTGTGGCCGGTAGTATCCCAACGTGATTAATTTGTCGGCGAGTCCTGGCCCCGGTGTCCACCACAAATTCCACTATGCACTTCGTGTATCAATAGGGCGACCTCTTGGGGATGGATGCACTTTAGCAATGGCCGAGTATAAGATCTCTGAGCAATTCGCCTCCTTGAATGACATATCTCGGAGCTTTCTTTTTGATAGCGCGAGCCTTCTTCTCGTCCTCTGGTAGCTCGCCACTTTCTAAGTATGCTTTCATTTCCTCGATCCAACACTTCTCCACGAGTCCAATTTCTTGAGGATCATCTATGCGCTGAATTTTTACCCTCTCGCCATTTGGATTTTCGAGGAAGGAGATAGGCTCGCCATGTGGCTCATACGAAGTAGCCGGTTTCGAAAGGAGATCGGCCCGGCTACGTTATCTTCTCTTCCAATCCTTTGAATCTCCCGGAATTCTAAGTCCTTTATTAGTTCCTTCACCGGTCGCGGTATTTGATGAGAGTAGAACCGAGCACTTCGTACTCGCCTCGACCTGGTTGACTATCAATTGTGAATCACGGTAGGCCATGATTTTAGTCGCTCCAAAACACTTGGCATACTCGATAGGCTGCAATCAAGGCTTCATATTCGGCTTGGTTGTTGGAAGCGTCAAATTTGAACCTTAGCGATTCCTCGTAAACGGTCCCGAGACTCGGCTCGACTAAGACAATTCCGGCTCACGGACATTTTTGGTTGCGGCCCGTGCGAGATAGACCTTCCAACAATCGACGGGTAGAGTGATGGCGACTTGTGACTCTGGCTCTTTCCCTTTGCCCTTTTCTTTTGGAGCTCGCTGCTCGTCATCCTCCTTGGTGAACGTAAGCTCGACCAAGAAGTCAGCTAGAGCTTGAGCCTTCAACGCCTTTCGAGGTCGATACTCAATGTCAAATTCAGTGAGGGCAATTGACCAATTGAGTAGTCGACCTGAACTCTCCGGCTTGTGCAGTATTTTTCTTAAAGGGGCGTTGGTAAGAACCACGATCGGATGAGCCAGAAAATAAGCCCGTAACTTTCTTGAAGCTACGACTAGAGCATAAGCGACTTTCTCAGCGTTGTAATACCTGCTTTCCACATCCGATAATGCTTTCTTTGATATAGTACACAGCTTCGAAGCCCTCCTCCTCTCTAATCAACACTGCTGCAACTGACTTGTCTCCCACAGATAGGTATACAAACAAAGTCTCTCCAGTGGTCGGGCTACTTAGCAGGGGTGGCATAGCGAGGTAATCCTTTAGTTGTTGGAACGACGAATGACATTCGGTCGTCCATTCAAAACTTTTCGTCCCCCTCAATGCTTTGAAGAAGGGGAGAGACCTTTCTGCTGACTTTGATATGAAGCGACCAAGAGCTGCTACCCTTCCATTAAGTCGCTGCATCTCCTTGATAGTGGTGGGAGCCTTCATGTCGACTAAAGCTTTTATCTTTTACGGATTAGCTTCTATGCCCCTACGAGATACCATGAATCCCAAGAACTTGCAGTGCCACTCCAAACACACATTTACTGGGGTTGAGCTTCATGTCGTTTGCTCGTAAATTGGCGAATGTCTCCTTTAGGTCGACCACGTGACTCCCGGCCTTAGTTTTAATGACCATGTCGTCAACGTAGGCCTCCATATTTCGACCAATCTGTGAGGCAAAGACCTTGTTCACCATCCTCTGATATGTAGCTCCTGCATTCTTCAATCAGGCATCATATTATAGCGGTAGATGCCTCCAGTGCTTTGAAATCTTTGTCTTCACTATGTCATCCTCGTGCATCTTTATCTGGTGGTATCCCGAGTAAGCATCCGAGGGGAGAGTGGAATGACCAGCAATGGAATCAACAAGCTTGTCAATTCTAGGCAGAGGATAGCTATCCTTTGGGCAAGCTAGATTGAGAGTAGTGAAGTCGACACACATCCGCCACTTGCCATTCGATTTCTTCACCATGACCACGTTGGCCAACCACGTCGTATGAGTGGCCTCCTTGATTATACACTGCACTCAAAAGTTTTTGTACCTCGCTTTGATAGCCTCTTCCTTGTCGCGAGCAAAACTTCTCAACTTTTGGGGTCTCGGCTTTATGGTCGGGTTGACTTCCGGTGCTGTGAACGGCGACCTCCTCCTTGATTCCCCTCATGTCTTCTACTCTCCATGCGAAGACATCATTACTTTCCTTGAGTAGCTCGATGATTTTTGCTCGCTCCTCGGCGATAGGCATTTTGCTTCCCAAATCTGAATTTTTTGATCGGGAGTAAGAAGGGTTGGTGATTGCGACTCTAGCTCCTCCACGGCTTCTAGCTCGGGTCCATCTACGAATTGTAGAGTCTCCACTATGATTTCTCGACCTTTTGTCTTTCCTCGGCTCCCAAGTGTGGAGCCTCCTCGGCTATCATATCATCGAAGCATGCCAACCTTGTTGGTAGGGGCCCCGAGTTATTGTCTATCTGGAGGCATAGGTCACCTATGACGACTTGATCGGCTCATAACTACATACGAATCGACCTCAATGGTGTTAGAGTGACGTGTCGACTCAAGCATGACTTCGTCATTTGAGCGATAGGTCGACTCTACCACGTCGGTGATTGTTGTCGGTCGGGTAGTTTTGGTGGTGGGCGAGACGGCTTCAAGTAACCATCGGCGGTCTCAATTTCCGGCTCCACTTTTCTTTCTTTCTCTCGAGAACATGATCCGAGATAAGCACGAGCCGTGCCTTGTACGCAACCCACTCCAGCGGGTGTGGGGAACTTTACTCGGCGGTGAGGAATTGATGCTACCATTCCAAGAGCGACTGTCCGGGAATTCCAAGTATGGCGGCATAGTCACTATTTACATCAATTACGATAAATTGTACCTTCGAGACAATCTGAGGGGGTCTTGGCCTAGGTCGACGTCGAGCACTATGCGGCCTTTAGCATCAACTCGGTGGTTGGTGAAGCCCTCCAACTTGCCATCATATCTCTCATTGTTCATCATTAAGGCCCATTTCCTTGAAAGTTTTGTAAAACGAATATCCTTACATGCCCCGTGTCGACTAAGAGTACGCTCGTCGTACATCCATCAATGAGACACAGGATGACGAGAACTTGCTCCCTAGCCGCCATATTTGTTGCCCAATTAAGTGGGGGTAGAAGGCGATGCCTCATCTCTTATTTCTCTCCTTGGAGGCACATGTGGGGCTTTATTAAGGCTGGAATATCTTGTGCTTGATGGCCGTGTTGCTTGCTTGTTCGGTGATGACCCCGAGGTTCGCCTAGGCTTGCCTAGGTCCTTGTTGCCCACTGCTGGCTGCTCACCTCCCCCGGCTTGAGGTCTCTTCACATAAGCTTCGAGTCTCCACAGTCGAGCCATTCTCTGGATGATACGCTTTAATCCTAAGCAATCCTCTGTGAGATGACCGGTGTCCTTGTGGTAGTCGCGGTACTTCTTTGTTGTCCCGCCTAAACTTGTTGCACTGGATTCATTGGGGCGGAGGAGCCGGCTCGACGGCATTCAAAATCTCGGTTCGACTCACCGTGAGGGGAGTGAAAGCTTCGGGCACCTTCTCTGTCGCCCTAGTTCTGTTCTTTCCATTTTTATTGTTCCCCCCATTCTTGTTGGAGTCCTTTTTATCGTCAGCGACTTCAACCTTGGGGCTCTTACCATCCTTTATTTTCTTTTCTTTCCTTTCCTCGGCCCGGAGCGACGTTGTATACCTTCTCAAAGCAACTCTGCCGAGTTGTGACCGTTCGGGCTTTGTGAGCTCGTAGTCCATGTCTTCGAGGAAATACCACTTCGGAAGCAATTTATTACCTCTCTGCGTGAGGTCTTCCTCTATCTTATCAACCATCTCTTTGAACTTGGTGAAATAGCTCATCGAGCTTTCATTCTTACCCTGCACCAAGTTATTCGGATCAGTGACGGTTATCTTTCGAGCTCCTGCGGTCGAGAAGCGATCCAAGAATTTTGTTACGAAGCATGCCCAAGTGGTGATACTACCGGCCGGCCAAACCATTGAACCAAGTTAAAGTTTGCCCCGGTAAAGTGTGCTTAGGAGGGCTTTGCACGTGTTGTCATCCTCATTGGCGACAAAACACATAGTGGCTTCCGGATGGGATATGTGGCTCTTGGCATTTGTCGACCCAGTACTTCTCCGGAAGAGGCAACTTTGAAAGTAGGAGGAGGTCGACTATCTCGATTTCTTTGGAAAAAGGTCGAAGAGCAAAGTCAATTCGTTCAACCTTTCCCGTCTCTTTTTCTTCTCCTCCTCCCATTGCTCAAATTTCTTTTTCATCATCAACCATTCTCTAGCATCGGGTCTCTCATCTCTGGAGGGAGAGGCGGCATTGGACCTCGGCCTTCACTTGGGGAGTCACCTTTGCCTACTCATACGTCCCCTGTGAGAATTGGTCCTTTCGATCTTATTGGAGATCTATGTACATTACTTTTTGAGGCGACTGCGCCTCTCGGCAACAGAGCGGCGACTGCGCTTGTGATCTCCATGTGGCGACTGCGCCTTTCCCCTCTCACAGCGACCTATGCCCATTTACACGTCTCTTTGAGATCACGATCTCTCGTGATTGCGGGCGGGAAACATGTACTGTTTCTATTGGTGATGGCGAGTCCTCAAATCGGGATTGAGCCTCTGCTCTCTGTTTCTGCTGAGGCTAGCTCTTAAATCATTACTCGGCACATGAACTATAGTGGGAGCTCGACGTACCATTACTGTCCTCGCCGTTACGTCCCACACCTTCATTTGGCCTAGCACTCCTGGCATGTTGCCCATTAGAAAACCGGCGGGTGCCACTCTCTCGGGCGTATGTCGGCACATTCTGCCTCCTCCATGGCTATTAAGTCGGCCGAATGCAGGCTCGCTCCGGCATCATTTTCTTTCTTGCTCATGGGATTAGTGGAGGGACACTGCCTCGCTTCCCACATTAGCCTTTGCCAGTTATACGTTTTGGGTGAGGTGGAGCTCCTTGTCCTTCCATGGGACGCTTTTCTCTCCTTGCATCGCAATCCCCTGCCATCAGCCACGCTGTTAGAGCGTGTCGCCCTAGCATGATGTCGTTGAGGAGGGGGAGGAGGAGGCAAATCTGCATTTCCAACGTTGGTATTGTTGTTGTTGTTCACTTCATCGTGTCCAAGTGAAGCCTCGGACACATGTCCTTCTGAAGTCACCATTGTTGCAGGTTGTTAAAAATTTTCGAGGTCAAGTTGAAGCACGTTTCCCGGCAATGGAACCAAACCTTTGCGGGAAATGTGCTTATCAATCTTCCTCCACGTGGCGGGCCGATCACTTGGCTTCTTGACCAAAACAGAACCCACGACTAGCCGGATGTGTCTCGGCGAAGACGCTCGGGCGTGAGTAAGATCACGATTGTATATAGCTCAAAATGTATTGAATAATGAACTTAGAATAAAAAATGGAAGTTACCTTTCACCGTTTGGTAGTGATGAAGTATTTATAGGCAAGAGTGATGTATTTTTGGGGAGGCGGCATGTCCCTCCGAGATTATAGCGGCGGTTACTTGGTGGCCCAGGCACGTGTCTATAACGGTCCCTGATTTGTAGGGATGCAGTTGTGAGCATTGATTGACCAAATAAGCCGGCAAGTGTCAGGTCGTCACTTGCTGATTTAGGTCGAGGTCGCCACTCGTGGAATGGTCGACCTGACTGTCGGGTAGAGCATGGTTCGTACCCGAATAGTAGCATGGATCATGAGGTCGGACTAAGTTAGGTCGGGACCTATAAGTCGGACCATGGGCTTAGTCGACTGATGTGTGAGATGGGCCTTGGGCCTTGTTCTGATTGGATTAGTTTCATTGAGAATGTGGGTGCCAACGCTATCTGTGATTGGGCTTTACTCGTTTGGCCCAATTCGACACTTTTGGTATGTTCAATATTCTCTTCTATTTTACTTTTATACTCACAACATTTTTCAAATTAGTATTTCCTCCACTCATTCTCTCTTCTATTTTACTCCCTCCGTCCCAGACCAAGGGTTCATCTTTCCCTTTTGGGACGTCCCAGACCAAGAGTTCATTTCCAAAAAAGGCAAGTTTTTGAATATATTAATACCCTTATCATCTTCATATATTTACAAAAAAACCATTCATTATATCCTTATACATTCTCTCTCCTATTTTCTACCACACATTTAACTACTATTCCTCCCACTCATTCTCTCTCCTATTAAATATTTTTAACTTTTACATTCTCTCTCCTATTTTCTACCACATATTTAACTTTTACATTATCTCTCATATTTCCTACCACACATTTAATTATTATTCCATATCTCACATTTAACTTTTATTCATTTTTTAAAAAATTTCTTAAGAAGCGTGAAATTCCCTCCATATACCCTTGGTCTGGGATTGAGAGAGTATTTTTATATTCACAACACTTTTTTCGTTAACTTTTTTTCTTAATTTGAATGTCATGCTTAAAAGGATGAAGCTACCAAGGAACCAAGGAAGACTATCAATCAGACAGAGGGAGTATAAAACATGCACGCAAACATGTGTCAAGCTCAGGACTAAATGCGATGGAGACCAGCCACATATTGACAAATATGTCCTTGTTATCATATTTGGAATTTCAATTTTGCCCTTAAAATGAGTGGGAAACCCAATCTTCTGCTTTTAATATCCCAATCTTCTGCTTTTAATAGAACTAGTTCATAGCCCGTCGAAATTCGACGAGAATAAAAAAGCTAATCAATTTAGAAAAACTGATGCAAAGCATTTGTAGAGATTGAGAATCTTAAAACTATTGTTGAGTTCGAGTCGAGACTACAATGAAAAAATATCTAGTCGAGTTTCCACGGATCGAGTCGAGTTGCTATGAGACCTGCCGAGTTTGACTCAGGTATTTGGAATTGAGCTCGGCGGGTTTCTGGGTTTGAATCGAATATGCCATATAGAGTTAGGTGAGACCGAGTCGAGTATGGTAAACCTGATTCGAGTCAGTTTTCCGAGTGAATAACAATGAAAATAAATCAGATGTAAGAAGAAGTAGAAATGGCATAAATAGAGGAAGAACAACAATGCATGTCAGTATATTAGGAAGCCGTACGATCACTATATGAGTGCAACACTGCAACATGAAAACATCTTGCAAGCTGAGCATAAGGATTAAGGAAGATACAATATATACAATGACCCATTCCTATGAATCAAGAATTCATTCTGCAAAATGTATAAAGCTCAAAGCTTTATAATGTAAACAGAGTTACAAAACCAAAAACTTTCACCTACTGCTCCACATCAAATTCAATTCATACAATTCAAAAGCAATTGATTTAGTACTGATTGAATAATAACATAGTTACAGAGTAACCAAACCAAAATCTGTAACAAAATCAAAGTCTTTATCCTGCTGCTCCTTCTTTGTTTGTTTAAACTACAATTGCATCATGTCTGCACCTACACATAAAACAAACATAAAAAAATTAGGCTAAAATCATTTAGATTGCAGAACAATCATTCATAAACAGTATTGCAATAACAAAAATAAAACAAACTTAAATTATATTTAAAGAATTACCTGGAATCAGAAGCATGCAAATAAGTGGTTTCAAGAAAAAATAAATTATTCTCTCAAACCCTATATCAAAATCATATGGTAAACTAAAGTACAATAACAAAATCGACCACTTCTATCAATAAAACCTAACATAACATTAACCACAAACCGATAAATCTATCAATTTCAGATGAATTACAAAAAAAAAAAAAATATATGTATAAAAGGGTCACTCCTATCTCTTTTTGCGAAAGGATAGACGAATAGGCGGGGGGTTTCGACACTGGTGGCACCGATAAAGCGACGCCTGCAAGGTGGCACTAATTCTGCAACTACATAATATCCCCAAGATTTATAAACCATTCAACTCCATCAAGCAATATTCTTCAAGAGAAATGCATCCTTCAAAGTCCTCTCATTTGGCCCCTTGTCTTTACTCGCAACCCTAAAATTTGGTTTCTTGCGAGGTTATTTTCAACATTTCATTGCCCGGCCTCCTCCTTCACATTAGAGGGTAGTACAATGCTACGTGATTTGATATGGAATGTTGTGGCCTATGTATACTCTCTAAATACCATATAAGGTAGATATAATTATATAGTCTTTAAATCCCATAAAAGATAGATACAATTATATACCCACTAAATCCTGTATAAAGTGAGGACCTTCTGACAACATTTCACATTTATATTGTAGTACATTGACTAATGAATTCCACTGAAACGTGTGACATGCTTCAGTTGTTCTCATACCTCAAAATGTTAACAAATAACAATTGACTTATGAGCTCCATACAAAACATGTGAAAGACTTAAGCTGTTCTCAATACCTTGAAACTTTAGATAAATGTGAATGTCAAGAATCGCTATGTGCCTTCCCAAGAAGGCAAACATAGAATGATAGGGATTGGGATTTTAGGGGTTCTCTAGAACTTTTCCTTGGATTTGGGTTTGATAGCAAGTGAATGTGTCTCGTAATATAATGTTCCACTTCACAAAAAAGGTTCAAAGATCGTACAACCCAAATAACAATTCAGTTTAAACAACAAATAAGAAAATATTTATAACACAGTAAGAAATTTGGTGTTCATATTAAAATGGGTACCTTTAACATAATTAGAAACATCAATTAAATAATTAAACATGCATATACATACATTAAAATATAAATGGTGAATGATCAAGGAGCTTATTTACAGTCATAGCAAAGAAGAAAATCATTAAAGTCAGATAACTGCATTATATATAAACATGCAGAATATTGAAATTCAAGGATTTAGTCGTCCGTAAGGAATATATCAATAGTCAAGTCTCATCAAAATCACAAAAAGATACATTCCATCAGATGTGAAAAGAACATTGTAATTTTAAAATGCACAAACAGATAGAGAGAAAGAGAAAGATCAAAATTACTCCATTACCTGCATCATATAAGTTCGCAAAACTAAGACCCACATGGACATGGACTCTTGAATGTGACATCGCTTTCGCTACACAAATAACCACAGGGATAAGTCAAAGAAATAAGCATCTCAAGGAACTAACATAAAACAACAGCTTTTGGATATAATCCATGTAAACACATAAAAAACAGCTTATGGGTCTAAAGCTTCATCATTTGTTGTCTTACAACTCAAGCATTTTTTGCTGAGAATTAAAAGCATTATCAGTCAAGTTTATGCACCGACTTGAATTACTCACAACTAAACTGGACCCTCCTTATTTACACCTCTCGAGCGGGATGAATTTACATTGTAGTCATAATTGCTTCACAAAAATAAACATTTAGTTGTTCAACAATTACTATGTTTGATGGTCTTGGATGAAGAAATTTATGATCAAGTTTGAAAGGATTATGACATCAAGTTGATAGTTCAATATTAAAAAATAAAAAAAAAATAGATACTAATCTATAGGCGTTTTTAAGTATTGGTTGGTTTATAACGTATTTGGAATGCGGTTCCATTGAAGATTAATTCTATTTACAAAGTTGAACTAAAAATTGTAAAGTACTGGAAGCATCACAATTGTAATCAAGTTGACATAAAAAGTCAAATGAGTCTTTTTCGGGATGGCTGGAGTATTAAACTATAATGAAACATGACTTTTATATTCATCTTACCGACAAAATGCTCTAGCAAAAGGTTAAGAGACAAAATGTAGAACTTAAAACCAGAATTTAAGCAAAAATAGGTATCGAACACCCAAAATTTCATCCCCATTCCCATATCAAGTTTATCAACAACTGTTAACGTATTTTATATTCCCTCTATAATGAACTGAAGTAAATCTTAATATTTTTTTCTCTTTGAGTCTGAGGCAAATTGTCAAACAATTGGAGGGCGATGACAACTCTTTCACTTTGTTGTATTCAGCACTAAAGTGGTGAGAGAAACAACAAATTAGATGCATTTTCAAACCAAAATTATGAGAATTTTTCAGAGACCTAGCTGGTTTAAGATTTCAGTATTTCTAAAGAATTTAATGAGGATATAAAGTTTCCATAATTTTTGGTCCAAGTTTAATCAAGTTGACATAAAAATTCAAATGAGACTTTTCCAGGATGGATGGAGTATTAAACTGTAATGAAACATGACTTTTGTATTCATCTTAGACTGACAAAATGCTCAAGCAAAAGGTTAAGAGACAAAATGTAGAACTTGAAACCAGAATTTAAGCAAGCCAACCCATTAAAGCAAAGAACTCCATAATGCATTCACATAACCACAAGCACACATAGCGAACGGTCAATTTAATAACACAGTTGAACACAAACACACCATAAAGCACAAATATATTGGCAACATCTTGCTTTAAATTGATTCGAATGAGTGAAGTTTAGGGGCTATGTTGCCTCTCAAGCAAAACTTTATTGTGATACGTACAATTCTTATCATTATCTATTTAATCATCAATTAGAAACACTCACAATAGGACTAAACTATAATTATTACTCCCTCAGTCCCTAATAAATGATAGTCCATGTTTAGATTTTCAAGAAAATAAAGGAATAAAATTTTTAAGCAATTTTAAGGGTAAAAATACATAAATACCGGTAATAACCACACTTTGCCATTACAACTGCATAATTAAAACATTGGAGCTTATAAGGTGATTTAGTTCAATATAAAATAGAGACTCATTTAGGGACAAATGGAGAAAGATTTAGCAGAGGAAATAAGAAGGCAAGTATATACACATAAAACATACAGGTACCCCACCCCCGCCTAAACCATTAATAGTTCCCTTATGCATAACTACAAACCAAATGAAATAAGGAAGGGGAAGGGAATACCTCAACAAACTCACTGATTGGGCGGAGGCGGTAGTCTCTCCATCATCAAACGCATCATCCGCATTTGCTCCTCCCTGAATGACTGAGCTTGCCCAAGTTCGTTGTCCATCTTCCCTTCCAATCTTTCTCTCCACATCTGGTTAGTCTCAATCTCTGCCTCCACTCTATTCTGCAAATGCCCAAACTCTATCCTCAATCCTCTAACGTTCTCTTCAATACTTTCTACTTGCCCCGCCAAGTAATATGCTGCCTCTGTAGAATCCATGTCGTGCATTTCCCTCTCACCTTCATCATCAACTCCATGGCCTATTTGTGGTCCTAACCTCGCTCGATTGAAGCTGGTGAGTGTGGACTTATCAATCTTCGTCCCCGGCTTCAGATTACGGATATCCCCTCGCATATTAAGCCCTGCCATCTCTGCCAACTCCGTGATAAGAATAGGAAAGTTGAAGTTCGACCTTCCAATGTTGTTTGCCAATCTGATGATCTCATGTCTCATAATCAATCCGGTGTTTATTCTGCTTCTCGAAACCACAACATGCATCAGTGCTGCCCTTCTCCAGCTAACATCCCCATAGTGTGATGAGGGCATAATTCGCTCACAAATAAATCGGTGTAAAATGGCTAACTCCTCACTAAGATACCTCGTCTTCATTATGTTTCCCTTGTTGTACCATGTAGGGTCAATGTTCACCCCAAGTGTGAGCGAGAATGCTGGGAGTTGCGCCAATATTCCCTCCTTTGTCTTCATCTCCCTTATCAAATTCTGATACGCACAATTCGCCTCCGACAAATTAGCTGGCATACTGTAATACCTATTGATCACCGTGCTGGTATACGGGACCTCAAACCCACGCACATAAGAATTGGGCGTATCACCTCTAGCACACACATTGGCATAAAACTCCTGAACAATTCTACTCAAACCCCAAGTGCCCGGGTTCGACGCAAGCATCTTCCATTTATAAAAAGAAAAAATATCCTTTAAATTACAACTTTCCCAATCGAATTCCCGTTCTATGTTGAATGCATTACCCATATGAGCATTAAAAACTTTTTCCGCTTTGTCGGAAACAAACCTATGTTGATCAAATTGGGGTTCTTCAACAACCGGGGGATTGGGAACATTTTTATCTCTACCACGTTTACCCATTAGACTAACCAAAAATAGCTTAGAAAAAGAAAAAAAATACCGGAACAGAGTCGCCGGATTGTGACCGGAATTTCCTGTCGAATATTGCCGGACTTGGAGGGGATGAACTGGAAAAGCAACCCTTGGACGTCACTACGTTCCCCACTACCTCTTCCTTCGAAAATCTCTCCAAAAAGAAAGCTTTCCACAAAAAAAATTATAATCTTTCAAAGCTTCAAATTTCTCCACCAATGCCGGAATTAATGGAGGATAAGTGTTGAAATTGGGGTTTGGAAGAAGTTTAGGGAGTGGGTATATGGATTTGGTGATAGGGGTGATGATTTCAAAGTTAATTTGAGGATTATTAGAGAAAGGGATGAAGGGAACCGTGGTTTTGGTAGAGAAAAGTTGGAAATCGCTAGGGTTCGTAAATTAGGGATCGTAATTTAGACTCCAAAACCAGGAAATAACCTATCTACTGAGTATTGGGAGCGTACGCTCCCCATTACTGGGAGCGGACGCTCCCCAATTCCAGAAATTTTGCATTGAATTGTCAATATTGGGAGCAGGAGCTCCCATCAATTTGGAGCGTGCGCTCCCTATGTCCAGAAACTGTGAGACTGTTGAGCAAATTTGGGAGCAATTGCTCCCCTATTTTTGGAGCCAGTGCTCCCAGTTTCCAGAGGGTTTTTTATTTTTTTTTTTATAGTATATTCACTATGTAACCACCTCCGTTCCAAGATAACGTATTTAGTGCTCAATTTGGTTATTACATTGCATGATTGTTCAATTACAATTAAAAAAAATACTAAATTAAAAAATCTAGGATAGAATGTAACTTACATTTTTGTATTAAACCTCAAAGAAGCAAGAATGAGAAAATAAACTGTATCACATTACGTGCTCCATCACACCTCAAAGAAGCATTGAATGAGAAAATAAACTGTATCACATTAACTTAAGTCAGAAATCGAAATATGAAGATCGTAAGAGGAAAGTTAAGTAAATATAATATCAAAGTTTATTACCTGAGAAACCACATGCAATGTCGTATAAATCAACCATAAGTATTTAATGTGTTTGTTTATCCTGCAATATTAAACATCAAAAACATAAGCAAGCTTATAAATATAATCAGTAGTTTTAAATACAGCGACATCTATAAGTTAGCACATCAAGATTGTTCAAACTTGAATAGGATTCCAATCCAATAACCACAACAACAACAGATCATTATTCCTAAAATAAATTAGTTTTCAAAAATTGTAATACTATAACTGTACCTAAATGAATTAATGAAACGGTTGAATGTCAGAAATTTTTGATTACCTCATAATTTGTGAAAAACTTCTTTATATACCACGTTAGTAGTAAACTCGCTCGTTTCACCATCCTTTGCACAGATCAAAACTTTAAGCCCATTTTTGCTTGTAACCCTCGAGATTGCCACATACAACTGCCCGTGACTGAATACAGGTCGAGGAAGGTAAAGCCCAACATTTGAAAGTGACTGTCCCTGACTCTTATTTATAGTCATAGCGAAGCAAACATTTAATGGGAACTGCCTACGTTGGAATTTAACAGGGAATTTTGTCATATCTGACGGGCTCAACATCATTCTGGGCACAAACACCTTCATTCCTTTATTCTTTCCTGAAAGCATTCTAGCTTCAACTATATATTTTCCCAGATTTGTAACGATCATTCTCGTTCCGTTGCATAATTCTGAAGCTTGATCAATGTTTCTGAGTAGCATCACTATACACCCAACCTTCAAACGTATGGAATGGTTTGGCAATCCGGAGCATTTAATCGTATTAAGAAATTCAACAGAAAAAACATCCTCGTGGCCAGCAATATCTCCGTCCTCCTTGCTGATGCTATCAGAACTCATATACAACACCTCATCACCGGGCAACATCGACATCACATAATCATTGATAGTATCTACTATCTCATTAGTTGGTGCCAAAATTGCTCTATCCTGAAAAAATCCATCAATGCGCATATTGTGTAATATGTCAGGATACGTGTTTTCAACGATGGTTGCAATAGGATCAGTTGTATTTCTTATCAAAATATCATCAGGTAACTTAATGTCAACTTCCCCATCATTTTCTTCACCGCAATCCCCATCTCCTACACGTAATATCCATTCAGCAAAATTTTTGATCTCTAGAACATCCGAAGAAGAAGAGGAACTTACCTACATTTATGCAATGAATGAGAAAAAATATTTAGTTTTCGCAACGAGGAAATGTAACATGTAAAGAGTTTTAAATTAGATCATTTACCTGCAATCTCATGTTTTTGTCAATTTTAGGACCTCACATGAATTCCAAAGTTTAGATGAACCGATAGCGGCATGTACAATATCATGTCGGCTTCCTTTAGGCACAACAGACAATATTTGCACGAAATCACCTCCAAAAACAACAACTAATCCACCAAAGGGCTTATCGAGCAACGACCATAATGATTACGCATAATGTCCCTCAAGCTCCTGGTCAAGCGCCTCAAAGCAGTGCTTGTGGGCCATCGGAGCCTCATCCCAAATTATCAGCTTCGTTTTCTTTAGGAGACCACACAAATCAGAACCTGGCTTAATCTTGCTACACGTTGAGCTTTCATCGACTTGTATTGGTATGCCAAATCTGGAATGAGCAGTCCTACCCCTCGGAAGTAGCAACGAAGCTATCCCGCTAGAAGCCACCGGAAGAACTATATCCCTCCTACTTCGCAATGCTGAGCACAATGTCTTCCATATGAAAGTCTTACCCGTGCCACCATACCCATACAAAAGAAAACTCCACCATCACCTCTATCAATAGCCGTCATGATCTTATCATAAACCATCCTTTGTTCTTCAGTCAAAGATTTATGTAATCTAGAGTGCTCAAACCTTCATCTCATCGACATCATAAGACATTTCATCCAATATTAGCATATTCTCTGCATCAGAAATTACGAGAATTGCTTGGTTGAGGCATATCTTTAAAATATTGTAGACCGCTGCAATTCGCTGCCAATAACTTATCAATCTCAGCCAATGCACAATTTTTAACTTGCTCTTCACTGAGTGTCAAACCTATGTATAATGAAATAGATTCACATTAAAACAAAAAATGATTAAAAAAATGATTAATTAAATACTCCCTCCATCCCAACAGAAGTAAAAATTTGAGAAAAATTGATCAAACTTTAACAACTAATGTAAATACAATATAATACCTCAATAACAAAATAGAAAGTAGAATTCTTACTTTGCGAGGTTTTTTCATGATGAATTTGCTCTTGATCTGTTAACCGTTAGTCAAAGTTTGATAAAGTTTAACAAAAGTTTGCTTTCTTCTAGTACGGAGGGAGTATAATTGAAAAATTATACAACAGAATAAAAGATTGACCAAGATTATAATTCAAAGTATAATTTAACATAATAAAGTATTTACCAGGATTGTTAAAATTCTTTTGATGCTTGTAGTTGACATCGTCTGACAGAACTTGCCAAGTTTGATTCCAGACATCTTGTGGCCTCGACATACTATTAGATAAAAGAAGCATCGCGAAAAGTCTTCGTGAGATAATCCGGTGACCCCCATTGGCTTGCTTCTTTTATTCCATCAACATACTCCTTATCATCATCTAACAATCCTAGTGCATAACACGCTTTTTTGTAATCACCGTGCACTATATTATTTACAGTTCTCAAATCATCGTAACACGTAGCACCAGCAATGTGATTTAACATCAGCCTCAAATAGTAGATATCACCTGAATTGATGGGGACATGATAAATTCGTCCAATTGATGTGCCTCTCTTTCTAGGACGCCATTCTCGCTTTGGCTTATCCCAAACATAATGCTTTGCGGAAATTCGTGATACTTGTCTTGTCGAGCCTCGGATTATCACGATTGATCTTCATCCACCGTAAAATTGCGATTGGGCAACGTAGGCTTACCCACAACATCCGTAAGATAATCGCCATCTCTCGAATGGAATGGTTTGGTCTCCCTCTAAATGGAAAGATAAGCGCTCTACCGCGGGGGTCCTGTAATGGATATCAAATGCAAATATTCTCCACATCGCTTCACATGCAGAGACATATCGACAATCGATATACCTTTTAATTTCATCATTCACTTCAAAACCTATCCCTATTTCGTCACTTCCTTTGCTGATATACTTGAATAAGTACTTTATTGATTTGCTTTGATTACAGTATTCCACGTTGATGTGAGCCCGGTACTTCAACAACAGATGTGGATTATAAGGCACAATATACCTATTATCAAGGAAAACTCCGTTTTTTTCTACACTTGCCCCATTGTCTCTCCTCCGGTAAACATAATATCCATTCTCGTCAACAGAAGTGCCTTCATTAAAGCTTTTGGGGAAGTGCTTCGTGCATCTTTTGTTATCCATGCAAGGAGATTTTAGGTTAGCAACACCACAAGGACCATGCACCATATATTCTTTCACGGCCTCGTACAATTCCGGATCAATTTCTTTATCGGGTATCTCAGCACTTATACACTTGTCGACATCCTCAGCGATTAATGCTTGGTCTTGACTTTTGAGAAAAAGAAGAATATGAGCATGGGGAAGACCTCGTTTTTGAAACTCCACTGTGTAAACAACTGTATAAAATAAATAATTATAATAATTAAAATTTTTGTAACAAAAAATAAAATATGTGGTTTAGTTATTATATATAGCATCAGTCCTACTATAAAACAATTATATCAACAAACGATGCTCAACTACAACACATATATATTTTGAAAGAATTACTTACGCGCATTAGGCTGACCAAAAATTTTCTTTTCCTTCAAATCCTTTACCAATTCATCAAGCTTCATCTTGAAAACCCTACATAGAATATCAGCCCTATCTTCCGGTCTTCGCCCCTCCTTCTGAACAAATCTTGTAATTTCTGGCCACTTTGGATTGCAGGTAAACGTGATAAAGAGTGATGGATATCCTGTCCACCTGCAAATAGCTAACGCGTCTTGGAAATTCTGAGTCATCCACCGCTGGCCACCGGTGTATGATGACGGCAACACAACTCGTCGACCCGCAGACGATGGATCAGTATCTCCTCTTGAAACTGCATCTGTAAGTTTCCTATAAGTTTCGACCCTAAGAGCAGGTTGATTATGCCGAATCCACTGAAGCCTCTGTGTGTCCATCATTATATACGCATCAACCATAAACTGCTGCAGTAGTCTTCCACTTCTCATAAGTTGGTGTCCTTCTGCAGACCTCTGCTGTAGTCGGAATGATAAGAACTCTTTCAAAGAAAGATTGGGTCGCTTTGACATTGGAGGCATATTTCGAGGAATATCTGTATAGAACCCATCTTCCCCAAAAACAAACAGCAGCGGGTACTGAAGAGGAAGATAACATGGATTGAACTCGTGTATTTGTTTAAAGTCACCACACCGCTTTTCAACTATAATGTCTCTCACATCAGGTGTATCTTGAATATCACCCTCGATAAGAGCTGCCACTTCAGATGTTGTTGGCAAATTATACGTTCTTCCATCCTTAGATCGCTTTCCTATCAGTCGAAGCTTTACCTCACTCGAAACTCTCAAAGAAATACGCTCTGCAGCTGTTCTGTAAATCTTAGCATACGGGTTGTTTTCATCAATCATTTTTCTTAAGTCCGATACAATCGAGTAGTCAAATTCCGAACTCCTCTGTTTACTGTAAAATAAATTTCAAAGCAAGCAATATATAATTAGTCAATATAACAACACAAAATATATATATAAAGCACGAATATAAAAGGCTATGCAGAAAATAAAACATATGGATGCTTTAAAAATATTAGCATTACTATATAAGAATGAAGCAAAATCTTCAACCAAAAATTGTTTGAAGTTAGAATTTGGAAACATCTGCATTTGCAGATTACATGGACTGAACCATCACAATGTCAAATTTTCTTTTCATGCATAATTACTTTTATGAGTCAAGTGCCAAATATTATGAATATAGTACATTTAAATGGTATTATTCTTAATATCAAAAGAGTTCAAATATAGTAATTTACTTGAAGAATCTGTATCTATGGCATACTCATAATTGTATTGTCAACTAACTGTGAATAGTTGTAATAATTAAATAACAATAGAATATAAATTCATGAGAAAAAAAAACAGAGTTCATATTTATTGAGGGCATAATTTACCATTATATAAGAAGAACAAAAAATAAACAGGTAAATCTTTAACTTCATGCTATATAAACAGACAATGTGTAAAAAATTTATGGTTGAAGGGAAAAGGAATGAAAAATTCATAGCCAGAAAATATAACAACAATTTAAGATTAGAAACAGAGTACTTCGTTTTGAAATATATAGACAAATCACGGATGATAAAGTACATTATGAAGAAACATACCTGACAGCTTTTATTCTGTTATTAACTTCGTTTTCAGTGTCATAAATATAGAGTTGGGAGAATTGTGGAGGAGCTCCTTCATTGGGCAATAATGATCCGATTAGATGAACATTCTGACCTCCCAACTTAAATGCGTAAGGGCCTCTTCCTTGATTTACGGTCTTATCAATTGTCCCACCCATTGATGTAAATGCGTACATCATGTTATAAGCACGTATATTATCCATAAAATTTTTGCTTTTTTCGTGCGTTTTATCTAGAAGATCACGCAACAACTCGGGCGGATGTTGCAAGAGTGGAAGTTGTACTTGCCCATGCATGCAACATAATGAGAATTTTGGATTTGTCGTTTGCTTGTTCTTTGGGGTCCTCTCTTCGTACCAAAATAAAGCATGGCAATGTTCGCATTCATATTTTGGATCTCCAATATCCCAATAACCTTGATATGTAAAATAATCTAAAATGTAAATGACCTTTATCTAAAGAAATAAGTATTAAATGTATTGTGTTTTATTATTTAGGTAAAATACTATTATGTGAAATCTTAACATCAACTAAAAATCGAAACCATACCTGTGCTTGGTTGTGCAATCTCCTTCATTTTTTTTCCTATTACATCGTGATGTTCGGAAATTATATTCATCGTTTGTTGCAAAATCAGTTTGGGATTCTACCATTCCTGAATACATAGCAAAATTCAGATATATGTTTTTCTATGATATGAATTATAAAATAATAAATCAGAAACATCAAGTAAAAATTATATAAATAGTGAAAATAAGTGATTTATGTTTGATTTCAAGTACCTGTATCCAAGCGATTAGGTATGTTATTGCTCTCATTTACTTGATGTTGAATATTTGCATTTAAATCTTCAAAATTCAAATTTCTGCTGAGAGGCTGACAACTCGTTTACTCTTAATTGGCCTACCAGGTCTTCTTAGTTCAAGACTTGTTGGATTAGTCCCACAAGGAGTGTTAGCTGAAAAAAAAAAGTGTAATGATAATGAGTAATGCTATACCTAATTTTATATATAAAGTATTAAAAAACATAATAAGTATGAACAACTTAAAAACTATTTAAAATAGATATATGTACCTGTATCCATGCGAGTAGGTGAGACATTGCTGAAATTTAGTTGATGTTGAATTTCAATTATAGGGATCGGGATTCATGCGCTTGTTGAGGGATTTCAATACTCACAACACTTTGGCTAATTGGCCTACCAAGCTTTCTTTTCCAAGTTTTTTTGGGCTAATACATGATGCACATCCTCATCAACCAAAGGATAATTGTTTTCAGTTCCTTGATGTCGATTCTCAGAATTAGAGTGATCAATATCCAATCTTCTTTTAATAGATTGTAAACCCCCAAATCTTTGACCAACCGGAATATCACGACTTATAAAATCTATGCTTGTTGGATTAGTAGCTATTGGTGTGGTAGATACTGATAGAACTAATAAATATTAATGATGATTAGTTATGATAAAACATATTTTAAAATATAAAATAATTGAAAATTGACATGAAATATTCTTACCATTTGTAAGATTATATGAAGGAAATATTGGTCGTATTAAATGGCTATCAGTATGTGTCATTAGTTGACTTTCACTACGGGATAAAAAAACGGGTCACATAGAGATTATATTTAAAAAAACATTTAAACTTATTTACCAATTTCATATATAGGTGATAAAATGTAAAATGACATCTATATATAAAACTTACGATTAGAAATGTCAGACAATGCCTCTCTTTGGGGCTCCAATGAGTTTCTCGTATGCTTTTCCATCCCTTCACTTTTCTGTTGCTTTTGCTTTTTGCAAACTGAATTGTTCATTTTGTTTCTAGAAACAACAGACAAATGATTGTTATATATTATTTCATCATGGGTACCTTTACCACTTCATAAAACATTTTTCTTATTTAAGGTATTGACATACATTATATAATCTAATGCAAGTATAAATTCAATAAATCAAAACCTTAAAAAATAATAAAAATTTTACTAATATTTATATTTTTAAATTTATGTTGACTATACATAAAAAAATTACATACTTTAAAATAAATGTAAAGACTCATTTCTGTCAATCCACTATGTCTCTTGAGATCATATCACGAAAGAATTACCTTCCTTGGTCGACGAATTGGCCGATCCTTGGTCGACGAATTGGCGACGAATTGGCCGATCCTCCGATGACGCCGATGCGAAGAAGATGGGGATAAGGTAGATTACGACTATCTTCAATCAAAAATCCATGGCGAATTGGCCGCTCCTCCGACGAATTGGCCGCTCCTCTAAATCGATTTCGCCGGATTGCTGCTTCAATTTGTAGGCGACGGCGTTGTTGATTGCGGAGGGAAGGTCTGCAATTATCCTAAAAGAAGGTAATTTCTTATGTAAATATAGGTTTAATTTTATGATGATTTGTTCCTCGCTCTTTCTACTTCATCTATCTATATCTAGGGTTTGATTTCGCAATCTTCTTCCCATTCCAATATGCTAGAATTGTTTGTAATCTAAATTTTTCTTTAATTTGTTATTGGGTATCTCGCAATTGAAGTAATTTTTCTCTATTTCTCCGTTTTGATTATCGTATTTTTAATGTATTCATTTACTTGCTTTTATAGAAGTATGGAATCTTTGTTCATGTGTAATTAGTTTCAACAAAAAAATATCTAGCTGTTTATTAAAAAATTGTTTTTTTATTTGCATTTCCATTATTTCTGATGTGTTTTTAATTTTGGGTAAAGTAATTTACATGGTAGAATGATTTGTCATCCCCAAATGAATGTCCATACTTCAATGATTTTTTAGATCTTACATTCAAAATTTAATATATATAAATGTTGAGAAAGAACATTCAAACAAATAAATGAATATTGTGGGAACTGTGATATTTCTTCTAACTTTTCCATTTTGCGAAACAAAAAAGCATAATTTGAATAACTAACTAAGAATCCTCATGTCTAGCTCTATCTGACCAACAAATATATGATCGTTGAAATATAAAATTGAAAACCATATTTTCAAATAAAAATTATGCAAAAAATACTATTCTTTCTAGCCACAATAGTTTAAACAGGGAAAAAAAAACAAATAGTTTACTTCATAAATATAGATGACTGACTGAATACGATGCTAAACAACTCATGTTGCTTATTTATCCAATTTCTCTTGTTTAATTTGCTTAATTCCCTTCGTAACAGACAATTGAATTTCTTCATCATTGGAAGTAGAGTCTAACAAACGTTTTTGAGGAGTGATGGATGTTGAAGAACTGTCACACACAGATTCCAAAGGCTTATCCTACATAATAAAAAAGTAAAATAACATTATCATAAAAAGAAAACTATCAAAATGATAGTGAAATATAAAGTTAAAAAGTAAATCTAATGATAGAAAGAAATTTACCTCATTATTGCAATCCAAGATGGTCACATTTTCAATTTCATTATTCAGTTTGGAAGCAACCTCCTGAAGTTTAAAGAAATTAATGTTATGAATTTGAGCTTTTGTATATAGATAATGTGATATAGGTTATACTTACATTATCATTTATGAGTGATAAATACTGGGCGATGACATCTGTATCCTCTGATAATTGCTTTACTGTGAAAGTTCTTTTATCTTGATCAGTATCTAAAGTTCTTTGGTCAACATCAATCCTGAATAAGCATTGTCTTTCAAACATTTTTCGAAAAGATTCAGGTAGTTGGCCCTGTTGAACATTATGTTGTATGAACATTAATTTACATCGTCACAAATTAGTACTCAATCTAATAACAAAATAACAACAAATTAGCTACCTCTGAGACATCGGCAAGAACTACGGGAGCAGACATCCCGAGCAAAGAAGATGCTGTCGCATCGAATAAAACAAAGTGTGTCTCAGCTAGATCTATATCATTCATATCAGTGACCAAGATCCTGATTTTGAACCTGAAAATAATAGGTAGAAAATTATTTCGAATGAAGATAATGATTATAAATCTTTTTATTTGTATATATATATATAATAAAAAATAAAATCCATCATTTACCTAGGGATAGCAATGCCAAGTGTTGTCTTGCATTTAGGACAGATTTTACTGTTCTTTTCAAATCCTTTAGCACACTTTACATTGCTACACCCATCATAGTACCAGGTAGCATGTGAATCCACATCCGATATGGTTGCCAATACGGAGTATATGCCAACCTAATAAAAATGATTATAGTAAAAACTATTAATGTTGATTCAATAATGTTTAAATCAGTATAACCTTTAAAAAAAATTAAGAAAATTCATAATATACCTCTGTACATGTGAGCAAATCAAGCAATCATCTTTAGTTCTTTTTTTTTCAACCACATCTCACTATTGGTACGACTACTATCATTAGTTGTAATAGTCAAAGAACGACTAAAACAATCGAAGATCCAATTTCACGCCCGTAAAAAGTGATATTATAGCATGAAAATTAATATAACTATACAACTTTGTATAACAAATTCATATATATTCTTATAAAGGTTTAAGTTGTTCATTTATCTTGCTAAGATAATCTACGCTACTTCAGTGTGAACGATGCATTAATATGTGCATTATTGAAGCATGCTTCATAGTACTAACTTTGGTTTTCCACAGCGTATAAACATTATAAAATTAACTCAGCATGATAATATGCCTTGAATTTGTCGTAAAACATAATTGCGCTTTAAGTATATATACATAAAAGATACCTTGATATGTAAAGATAGCATTACAAATTTGCGCAAAACCAAAAATCACGTGGCCTTCCTCGTTTTGTCCCCTATCAAGTCAATATACTGTTTTAACTTATCTCCAAATGATGCCCAACGTAACTTGTGCAAATAACTTCCATTTCCACTTTGTCAAAACGGTAGAAAGTAATTATGTAATACAAATTAATACTAGTCTAAAAAAATATATTAATTAACGTTTAAAGAATAAAATATTTGGAAATACATACTCATTATCGATCGAAATTTGAACATCCCAGCTTTTCATTAGCTGAACATCTAACTTTTCATTATCGATCACCAGCTGAATTTGAGACATCTAACTTTCTGAAACGCATTAAAACCTACGGACAAACTCAGAAAATCTCTAAGAGGAGTAAAATAACCTCTCCAATCACATCTATCAAATATTCAAGCCAAATGTAAGTAAAATTCATAGTAATATATTTTTGTTTTACCTTTTTATAAATATAATTAATAATTAATATAAGCGGGAAAAAAAATATGTGATTTGCTCAATTCTCACCGATTCTACAAAATCCAAATTCAAACTTCCAATTGTTTGAAAAGGCGTGAACTCAAAACCGTTATCTCTTCCGGAATTTCTGAATAGACTTGTCGACTTCGAACCACGTCATTCGCTAAACTCATACAGCCTCCATTTTCGTGGATTAAGTATCGCCTTTTGCAATGGTTGAACACTGAGCTTTCTTCGACACCGAAACTTAGAAATCTTTAGCATTTTTCTCCTCTTGGAAACTTATTTGCTTCAGTAAATTGGGAAGGGGCAATTTGGTTAGGGATCGTTGCTTGGATTTTAGATCCCTCGTATAAAAAAATAAATATCATTAGTTGTAATTGAATTAAATTAATTAATGAAATATTAATAACATCTCGAAAAAAAAAATATGTGAGATATATTACCTCCTCGATCAACCAATATAAGTTCGCTTGATTTTTCCGTATTGTCTCAATCAGCCTCCCATTGGACGTAATATGCGGACATTAACGCTCGGATTGTTTAGTTTTCTTTGTCAATTGATTTCCGACGAATCATACGGTTTCAGTAGCCATTACCTATGTTGTAAATCAATGGAAATAAATAAGAATATTAATATGAAAGCAATTTTAGTTAGAAAGTTTCAAGGTTTGAATCCCTTGATACGTTGTTAGCATTCTTATTGCATTTTTTTAGATTTTTTAGCCATCTATGTTGATAGGCTTAAAAACCCCATCCTTATACTCGAATCTTTTACGCAATTAAGTTTCCTATATGTAATATCGGGGTTGTGCTTCGTGGGTGAAAGATTTACGGAGTTTAGATTTTTGTTGGCAATGTTAGTCTTTATTTGTGTTTAATCTCGAGTTAAAAATCACTCAACACGGTAATGGGAAACATTAAGCAAAGAATAAAATGGGGCTCAAAAACTTCCATTCCATATTGATAAAGGTAAAGGATTTCGATACGAAATAGTTAAACCGCTACCCCTAAACAACTTAAGAGCACTTTAATAAAGAGGTAGGTAATTTAGCAAGTTATCAAAGCTCTATTTATGCAAGGCCTTTCAGCCTTTTGTACGAGATCAACTTTCATTTCTTCCCACCCCACACCTTCAACTTGCTAGAAGCACCTTTGTCAGCCAAGATGCGCTTGCGCACAGGGCCCATTGGTTTTATCGCTTCATTTCCTCGCACATCATATGGTCCTAGGAAGTTCTAAAAGATGTAGCTTATAAGTCAGTTGGTAACTTAATAAATATTACATCAAATGATTCACTATTTTGTTTTTTTAAGGCCAACCCTTAATATGGATTTATTCCCTTCTCCATACTTTACACATTGTTTACTTATGAAATGCTTTCCCAGCCAGAAGCCGTTTATGCTACTTCTTGTACAAAAGTAAGAGCAAGATTATTCTTAATCTCGCATACAATTTTTAAAATTTACCTTCTTTTGGGTATTGGGGGAGAGTGTGACACAAAAGCAAAAATCTCTCTTAGAAATTTGGACTTTGTGACTCGCGGTCAAGGAGATTTGAAAAGAAGTACCAAAGAGAATTGTTTTATTATAATTGTTGTAGAATTTCAAACTCGTATAATCACTCCCGAAAATGGCCGAGTAAGTCTCAACTCTCAAATTGCCCAAAACTTTCACCTACCGGTCCGACGTCTTCGTCTTGATTTCATGGTGGCACGTTGAATGTCCTACTCCCATCGTATTTAATCGCCGTCGATCTCGGAATCTGAATATCTCTGAGCAAACGGCTGTCACCGTGTTTTTTTTCCCCCGGCTGATGAAAGGTAGATTTTATGGCCAGATTTTATGTTTATGTTCCAGTAGTTCTATTTATTTTTTCCTTTTGATTTAATGCTCAAGGGATTTTATGGTCTTAATTTCTTCTACGTATTGTCAATGTCTGTTGATGACCGTTAGCATTCTATTGCATTTTTTAGATTTTAGCCATTCTATGTTATTAGGCTTAAAAACCACCATCCTTATACTCGAATCTTTTTACGCAATTAAGTTTCCTATATGTAATATCGGTTGTGTGCTTGTGGGTGAAAGATTTACGGTTTAGATTTGTTGGCATGTTAGTCTTTATTTGTGTTTAATCGGAGTTAAAAATCACTCGACAGAATACACTCAATGAAATTAAATGAAGAAAGAATAAAATAAAATGGGCTCAAAACTTCCATTCCGTATTATTGATAGGGGATTGATGGGGATTGAGAATAGTTAAATAGTTAAACCACTAACCCTAACTTAAGCTTTGGCTTAAGCTTTAGTAGGTAAGTTTAAATTTAGTTAGTCAAAGCTCTATTTATTTATGCAAGGCCTTGTATCAGATCAACTTTCATTTCTTCCCCCCACTGCTAACTCATGCTAAGCACCTTTGTCATAAGATGCGCCTTAGGCCCATTCGTTTATCAGCTTTCATTTTACGGCACATCATATGGTCCTGTGTGAAGTTCTAAAAGATGTAGTTATAGTGAGTTTCGGGTAACTTTTAATAAATTGTACATCAAATGATTCACTATTTTGTTTTTTAAGGCCCAACCCGATATGGTTATCTCCCTTTCCATACTTACCGTTGTTTACTTATGAAATGCTTTCTCAAAGTGTAGTTCCGTTTATACTACTTTGTACGAGCAAGAGCAAGATTATTCTTTAATCTGCGTCAGACAATAATTTTTAAATTTACCTTCTTTTATGTATTATGGGGAGAGTTGTGTGGACAAATGTGACCTGGCAGGCTTATAATCTCTCTTAGAAGAGTTGAACTGTTGAGGACTCGATCCCGAGGAGACGAAAGAAGCAACAAAGAGAATTGTTTTATTATAATTGTTGAGAATTCTCAAAACTCGTATAATCACTCCCCGAAAATGGCCGGTAGTCGCAATTCTGCGTACCCCGAAAACTTTCACCTACTGCGGTCCGACGTCTTCTGGGGTTTCATGAGTCAGTTGTTGAATGTCCTACTCCCATCAGGTATTTAATCGGGTTGGTCGGGATCTACGAATATCCTAAGCCAAACCATTCACCGTGTGTTTTTTTCCCGAAAAGGATATGTATAGATTTTATGTCTCCATTAGTTCTATTTATTTTTTCCCTTCGATTTAATGCTCAAGCGGGATTTTTGGCGTGGTCTTAATTTCTTACGTGATTGTCAATCTGCTTTGATGACTCGATAGCTCCAATTGTAACCCCCATATCCTCTATCATCCTTGGCACGTGTGCATCAACAAAATATTGGTACATAGGTAATGTGTTTTGGCTTAGTTGTTTTTGATTGTTTAACCCATTTGCGTTTATTGGGCATTTATCACCCCCTTTCTCAAGTTATGTATTGATTTATTGCCCTCCCCCCTTTTCGTTTTGTATTGATTGTTCACTATGCATGTGTGTGTATGGGGTAAGTAATGGACCTGGAATATATTTGTTCAGCGAAAATTTATAATGTTTATGTTTGATTCAGATTAATTATGTGGGAGTGATGAGGCTTATCGATGCTAAAGGTATTTTGCTAATTTGGAGTAGTTTCATGTTAATAGGGTATATCTCGGAATGGTCAGCCAAGCGCAACACACTCAGTACATTTGTACTGTTCTGCACTCATGCTATCGACTCACTAAATCAAGGTGAGTTTCGAAATATTCTACTCTAGTGATCTAGGGAATGTGAGCCCATTTACTCATGAAGACTTGCCAAATGATAAAAGTATAAGTTATAATACAACGTAAGTAAAATAGAAAAATACGCCCAATAACAAATGTTCTACAAAAAAAAAAAACAGGGAAATAATGAATAAGAATATATGCATAAATGTAATGGGTTTTGATGTTTACCTTTTCTTAGAATATTGACACGAGCTTGTTAATTGGGCGAGTAAAGAGAAGGAAAAAAATTAGGGTGGTGAAACCGGCTTCATCCCGTATTAAAAATAGAGAAGAGACTTGAAGAAGTGATTATATATAGGAAATAAATTCATATATAAAAGAGAAAAAATCTACCGCAATCTTGGGATAAATACAAATCTTTTCTACATTATATCACTTTATACGGCTAAATTCATATATAAATATTAGAAAATATATACATTCCAAGTAAATATATAAAATTCCGAAATTATATGAGTAAATCAAATCTTCGTGAGGAATAGGGGACTAAAATATTTTCAAATCTTAGGAATTAGGTTTTTTATTTTTATTTTTATTTTTTATATTCGTTGATTGATTGAATTAATTATATACTTCTTGATTTTCGGGGATTAATCGGAATAAATCAAATTTAAAAAATCCGATCAAATCCATATATTAGGTGATTGAATTAAATAATTTTAAACTGATAGATTAAGTTATCCAGAATGTAAAAGGAATTATGATTTTTAATTTTGGGGATAAATATGAATAATTTGAAAATTATATCACTTTATATAATAAAATTTCTCTACATATAAAAGAATAGAAATATATAAATACCCGAAAAATATTTAAAATAATTTTGGATTTTTTTTTTAATCTATCATTGCTCGAAAATATAGGAGTTGATTAATTGAAAATCAATCAATTCCAAAAATTTAGGAATTGATTACTTGAATCA
>JAFEMH010005308.1:0-20000 GCA_022495995.1 Adenophora triphylla var. japonica
TAGGAATAAGTGTGGTTATTATTAAATTGAAAGAAAAGAAATATGTATAAAGTTTTATAAATATTTTCAATGCAATGTTGTAAATTAAAACAAGTTATAGTTTGGTTTCAAAAGTTTATTCAACTCTTAAATTATTTAAATGAACAGTTTTAATTAATTAGGTGGTAGTTTAGGGACTCTGCATTGGGACACAAGTTTATAGGTCCCGGGGTTAGGAAGGGCCCCATTATTGAGAAGCGTGATTACCTCGTGTTCTGTCCCCAGAGGAAAAAGAGTTGAACTCACGATATTGCCGATGTTCATCTGCTTTGAGGATACGTGGTCTTATACGGGTTTACAAGAATTCCCGTTTGACTTTTGTCTGGCGAGGAGGGGATTTCGATCTTGCACTTTTATGGTCGGTGTTTGTTTCATGTTTTATATTTTAAGGGCGTTTTGTGCAGGATTTGTGTTTGCAGAATGTTTGCGCCTTTCGTCACTTGTTCTACCAGGTGCAGTGGGCGAGGTTCAGACTTACGAATGTGGCCAGGAGTTAGTTTAGTTGGTTTTTAAGGACCAAAGCGCATTGAACTCTATTTGAAAAAAGGCATTTGGACGACCATGGGCAAAGATTGTAAGGGCAAAAGTGTAATCTTGCCGGAGTTTTGCAAAAAGGTCGCCTGGATCAACTTTGTTTACAAGGAGGTCCGCACGAACGATCAAGAAAATTTAATTTTCTCCAGATTCACATCGAACAGCCTTCCAGCAACGAAGCCTTCCCCATTTTACATCTTCGATCAAGAGAAAAAGAGAGAGAGAGGGAGAGAAAAATTTGGTTTTTGTTCAAGATTTCCTAAGGAATCCTTCCGAGTTTGCTTGAATTGCTCGCCATGGTGGAAAAGGGTTAGAAGTGGTCGAAATCATTAAAGGAGCCAAGAGGCTATCGAGAGGTGATATCCGGACCTTCAAAGGAATTGCACTTCCTTTGTACCGCCATCGTCGAGTAATCCCGGACGTGTTGTATCCGGATTCGGGAAGTGCACAACTTGCGGGAGAAGGACCGCCGGGGAGGTAAGAAGTCAATTTTGTTTTGATTCTTACTTCTTGAATTGTTGTATGCTAGAACTTATGTTTTAGTTTTCGTGCTATATTGGGGCTTTTGTTGTTGCCATTCTCTTTTGTGAAATTTGTGATGAATTGTTGAAATTGAGCATGTAAGAGCATTGTGGGTATGTGATTTTTGTGAAAAAATGTGGAGATTAGCTCTTATTTGTGAAAATGAAAGTGCCTCTCTTTGAAATGCATGCTTTGGTGATTTGTACCTTATGCTATTTCCGTATGTACATTGTGGAAAAATTGCCGTGTGGGAACGGACTTTGTGTAAAAAGTGTGACGTGTTCACCCGTGTTTCGTGGACGGATTTTGGTCGTAAAAGATGTTAATGCCGTGTAGGGACGGATGTTTTGAAAATGTGTCACGTATAGTGTGCCGTGTTTTTGTGACGGACTCTATGGGAATTTATAGTGCAAATGTGTGCCAGATTATGTTTATGTGACGGGTTTTTGAAAATGTGTCGTGTAGTGGATGGATCCCTCTTTTGAGAAAGAATTTGTATAGTGTGTGCACACGTGGTTTTGTGACGGACTATGTGGGGAAAAATTGTAATGTGCAATGTGTGCCATGTTTTTGTGACGGTTTCTTCTTTGTTTTTGTTTTGCCGTGTTGGGACGAGACTTTTCGTGTTTTTGGCCGTGTTGGGACGGACTTTTATGCTTTGGTTTCTTTTTGGTATATTTTGCATTATGAAAGTAATCGGTGGATTGACGGAGCCTTTGCTTCGGTGGTTTACCTCGGCACATGATGAGGGCCTTTGTGCGAAAGGCGAAGAAGATTGAAGTCTCGAAGGTCGCTCGAGGCCGTAGTTGAGTTGTGGCGACATCCGGGCGGATATCTCGGGGAGGGTAGATCGAGTCCTAGATTTGAGTCGGGTCTTTGATTAAGTTTGGGCGCGGTCGTTGAGAACTTTACGGGATTGCGGAGATGAAGAAGAACAAAGGCATCTTCTTGGCTTTGTCAGTATTGGTGGGACACCACGCATACCTTCCATATAAGGCAGGGGAGAGGTGACGGTGACTCTTACCGACTTTGCGGCGGTTGGGCTTTCCTTCAAAGGAGGGCCGGTGAGATGGCGGGGCAGGATGTCCGATGGGACGCCAGCGGAGCTGTGGCTGGGCTTTGCGCCCTTCCCTCGTAAGGGCACAGGTATGTTGTATAGTGACGTAGAGGCGCGAGATCACGGCCAATCGGGGCTTATCGCCATCAGTGCACTAGATTGGTGACGGCCGAGCAGGCGCACTCTTTCTTGTGGTTTGCCCTTTTCTTTAGAGACTTTGTTCTCGAATCACGCTTCCTCCGCTCCTTTCCCTCTATTGGAGAGTTTGGTGGACTTAGGAAGGGTTGGTGAGATTGCGTGGGCGAGGCGGGCTTGGCCGAGCTCTACTTTTCCATGGACCAATTTAGCCGAGGTGTGGCCGGTTCCACAGGATGCTTCGATTTTGCATTGGAGGTATGAGCTTATTCTTTGTTTATGGTTTAGCGGTTTGTCATTTCTCCGTCTTCTTTCTTTGTTACGAGCCTTATCCGCTTTTCTTTGCGGGTGTGGTTCTATAGAGATCTTCCGGTGTCGACCGTAGGATCGGGATCTTTGAGGCAATGGGGGCCTATCTGCTTTATCTTTGGTGGACCCGATTCTACGAGGAGGAGGAGGACAATCGGGGAAGCTCACTGTTTGCATATCGGGAGGTGCGAGATTTCCTAGAGAGAGATAGCCCGGCGGGGTTTGAGTTGTACCCACAGGTTCGGTACGGCGTCAACGAGCTCGAGGGCGGTCCCGTGGTGATGCAGCCTTGACGACGAGAGGAAGATCTTTGCGGGGTCGACTTGTGATGTCATGTATCTGGGGAAAGGGTCTTACAGCGGCATGGCCCGGGTGTGTCCCCTATGGCTCAGGGATCCGCCCTTCGGGATGTTGCATCGTCGTGACATGGATGTGTTGGAGTACGATAGGTACACAGGAGGCGTGAGTGCCAAGGATTTTATCTTGTATGGCGAGGAGTACGGGGCCTTCATCGGGAGGAAGGCGAGGACGCCACAAGTGTTGGCGAGGGAGAGGCGGGATGGCCCACCGCGTCCCCGAGATGTTCCGGTGCACAGGCCGGACTTCACGTATGTCCTTGAGGGGACTCTTCGAGGCGGAGGGTGTCGGTGTCCTTCCACAAGCGAGCTCCTGCTGCTTATCGGGTTGACAGGATGCTCGGTGAGTGTGCTTACTCTTTTCCATCTTGGCTTCTTTTCTTTATTTTCTCTTTTTGTCGAGTATGATTGTATCTCTTTTCTTTGAGCGTTTCTTTGGCGGTTTGCTCGTGCCGACGTCTCGGGCGATCGTTTGACACGGCCGGCCGTCGGTATGTGGAGATACGGTCCTTTGCGAAGAAGTTCACGGGAAGCTTGTCTTGCGGGTCTTCGCGACAGGCGGCGTTCGAGCCAATGCCTTCGAGGCATTCGTGGATACTCCTTCGTCGAGGCGGCGGGGCCACAGCCGGGGAGGGACCCGTTCGGGGCGGCATAGTCTAGATGCGGGGACGTGTGCGGGGGCCCGAGAGGTCGCAAACTCTTCACCGGTTCTTTCCTTCACCGAGATGCGCGGGGAGAGGGTTCGTCGGCGCACCCCCTACGATCCTTTCGCGGGTTTGATCCTCGGAGTACCTCGAGTACTCGCCTCGGGGAGGGGTCCATTATTTTGATGATGAGGGTGTGGGTGGCGAGTTTGCCGAGATGCGACTTCCCATTGCTGAGGTTGATGATGATGAGTCGGAGTAGGGCTCATTTGCTTTCCCTCTTTCCATTTTTTTTTGTTTTTTGTTTGGCAACAGACATTTTGGTACCTGTAATAAAACATTTTGTATATGCATAGCAAAATATTTTATTTGAGATGTAATGTCGTATTTTGTGATTCCCGGGGATTGTCCTAAAAATTGTTGCTAGTTTATTATTTGTGCATGTCACGTGAGCTGGGAATGCGTTTGTGGTTAGTATATGGTTGCCGGAAATGGCTTTGGCCAGGATTTGGGCAGTTGGGAGCAAGGTTCTGTGGGGAACGAGTGGCATTTTGTTTGTTCTTGAAAATGTGGGACCGAGGTTGCAAAGAGGTCCGTCTGGACAGACCTAGCATGCAAAGAGGTCCGTACGGATCATCTTTGCTTTTGGGGAAAGAAATAAGTGATTATAGGATGTCTGGACTTTCCTCACTTCCCATTTGCAGTCATTTCGAGCTTTTTTCTCATTTTCTCTTGAAACCTCCATTTTTGCCATGGATTCTTCGTATGTTCCAAGAGTTTTGTCGAGGCTTTCGAAGGAGCAGCAAGCATACTTCCTTGAGCGGCTGAAAATGTGGATGCGACACCGTATGAGGCATTATAGGCGGGCTTTCGAGGTGAGGTATCGACTCTGCTCGATTTGGTCCCTTAAGGAGTTGGTTCTGGTTGGGAATTGTTGCGAGAGGCTGTCGTGAAGTTACGGGATGTTAGGAGGCATGTGTATAGCTTCTCCTACAATGAAGTGACGCCCACTTTTGAGGACTTTCGGGCTTTGATGGGAGGACCGGAGGTGGAGGCCATCTCGCTTCCTTTGATTGGCGGTGCTGCCGTGAGCGTGAAGCTTGCATGCTTTCTTCGGACTTCATTGGAAGAAGTGAAGGTTATGACCTTTGATTCTCGGTCATGTTGATATTCTATGCGGCTGCCGGGCTTGAGTTTATGACGATGATGAGAGTGACGTCTCGTGGGATGCATTTGCCTTGTGCGAGATAGCGACACTTTTCATGGTCAACTCTCTTGGGGCATGCGACGACGCTTTGCTGGATGTGGTAGGGCACTGCAGGGACGGAGAGGATATTGTTCCGTTGGTGCTAGGGAGACCCTTCACGGCATTGATCGTCGCGTGGGGATAGGTTCATGAGAGGAAGCCCCGCTTTGCTCACTCTGTGGTTGCGGGAGAGACTTCAAGCTATGCGTGAGGCTCAGAGCATCGTTTAGCCCGTGGCATTTGCTCGGGATCCTCTTGTATTGGATATGGATCAGTCACTTTGGGAGAGATGGATGGCACAGCCTTGGCACGCATCAGATCCGTAGGTGGGTTCCGCTGGGGGATTGAGACTAGGAGGGCCTTTCGGGAAGGGTCCTATGTTGTCGAAGTCCCAGGTTTGTCTTGGTCCTCCTTCTACATTCTGTCGCTTGTTTCTCGGCGTTCGGGATGAGTCGGGAGCCTTTGTTGGGGCTGGGCCAATATCGCTCTTGCGAGGTAGCTTCTCTTTGTATGCCGGCTTCGGGTGCTCTTACGTATTTTACGAGGGTATGGATGTATTCCGCTTTCCCTCTGTGGTGCTCCTTCGACGTCGGGAGAGTGTTGTATTGACCACCGAGTACACGGATTGGTATGAAGCGGCGTGTCGGGCGGTCCCAAGTGATTTTGGGGAGCATGCGTGAAGCGATTACAGGGGCAAGGTTGCCATCGCAGGCTATTGCCTTAGGAGTGCCGAAGCACAGTCGATCCTCGGGATGTTATGGGAGACGCTTTGTTTGACTATGAGACCCGAGAGTTGACCAAGGACCGACGGAGAGAGGTCCTGCTTTTGCGGACTCGCGAGGGAGGAGATCCGGGCCAAAGCACGGGCGAGTGAAGCTCTGCGAGCTCTTGGATTGTTTGACTCTACGGGAGGACCCCTAATCTCTGATTGAGAGAGGCTAAGAGCCGGCTCGCGTGGAGCAAAAAGAAGACTACGCCTAGGAACGAGGGAAGAAAGGGAAGAATGGCGAGGGGACAAGCGCGAGATGGCGCGGAATGACCTCCTAAGTATCCATTCATGGCATTGCAGACACATTATTTGTTAAATTTATTAAGCTGTCTTTTAGCATGTTGTGAAGTTGAGAGTAGACCGTGCTTGAACTCATCAAGAAATTTTGTAATCGTTTAGTGATTTGTGATTTACTTTTTAAGCTTTGTCGAGACGCAAGATCTCTTGTTCGCCTTTTGTTTTTATGAGCCTTGACGGCGTCCACCTTTGGACCTTTCACATTTGTATTTGTGGAGTAGAAGCGGCACAGGCCTTGGCGGCAATCCCTTTTCGCTTGGGTTTTGTGTTTGGATGGGAAGGTTGGATGATCCCTTGACAAGTCATTTTGACGGTCTTTTTCCGTGGCTTCCTTGCTCCTTGCTTGTTGGCGTAGGGTTCTTGACCTCTTTTTTTTTTGTAGCTTACGCTTGAGCTTATTTTTTTGAAAGCTTACGCGAGCTCTTTTTTGAAGCGCGTGAGGGCGAAGACAAGCCCCTAGCTTGGAAGTTGACATGGGTCAGTCTTTTGACGCTGAGTGACCTTCAGATGTCCTTTGATGTTGCCGCCGTCGTTTGACTTTGTCAAGGTGCTGGTGGGGGCATGTTTTTGGAAAGTGTATAGTTTGATGGAGGTCTGGGTTGACATTCAAACTTTTTACTTTTTGTGTGTTTTTAGACCGGACCAATTAAGGTTGCCTACGTTCCCCCGGACTAGAGGGCTCAGGTCTGCGTAGTTCGACACTACAAGGAGTGCCAAGAGATGCACAATTGGTCTTCTTTAGGCGAAGTATCTGCGAAGTTTGCTTCCGTTGACTGGATTCATGAAGGGATTGCCGTCTAGGTCTGTCAGCTTCATGGAACCTCCGAAGAAGATCTTTTGAACCACGAAAGGTCCAATCCATGTTGGTTCCCATTTTCCCAGTGGGTTGGTGCGAGTAAACCAAGGGAACGATGTCCTCACCAGCCTGGCAACGGCCTACCACATCCAACAAAGCGCTGTCACATATCTCAAGGGAGATGACCATGAAAAGAGTGGCTATCACGCACAAAACAAACACGTCCCAGGAGACATCACTCCCGCCGTTGCTCATGAAATTGTCAAAGCTGTTTCAGCCCCCGACTGCTCTGAAAACCTGCCAAAGCTACCTCAACCTCCATATACCACAAACATTTCAAGCTCATGCGACATGCACAAAACATAAAAAAGGGGAAGTAGAAACAACTCCTAAAGTTATCACCTATAAGGTGCAAATAAAAGAGTTCATTACATGTGAATACATTGTGCATATAAATTCAAATATTTTGTTACTATCCTCACTAACATGCACAGAAAAAAAAGAGTCCTACTCCGAGACATCGGCAGCACCACCTGGTAAAGACTCCCACATCTCGGCGCCTCCGCCAGCCACCTCATAATCCTCGGTGAACTCACTATTGAACATCGAAGGATTAAAATCAAAGATGATTCCCCTCACAAAAAATTTCCCATAATGGGGGGTATTCCTATCATCAATATCCTCACGTAGATGGGCATAGAAGTTTCTCACCACACTTTCAATATATTTAGAAACCTTTGTTACCGTTAGCAAAAAGCGCCTATACTCCAAAAATTGATAAATGCCAAAGCTTTTGAACTTATTCACATCAATGTTTCTCTCATTAAGAATCATTTTTTCTGAGTCTTGAACCCATTTGTCCAAATTTGACTCACTATAAAACTCATCAGACAAAAAGGGATTTTCATAAAAACCAAATGACACATGATCAGTTCTAGGATTCGGAGAAGGAGTAGGTGATACCTCAGGTGTTGCTACGGGTGTGGTGACGGATGTGGTTCCTTGTGTTGTGGTTGTTGCAGCTTGTGTTGTGCTGGTGTTGTCTCTGTAGTGGCAACACTTGAGACAACACTTCATTAGAGCTTTTGCTTTTTGATCAATCTCTATTGGGCTTGGGCTAGTGGCTCATCAAAATCATCCTCTAACCAAGCTTCATCATCAGAAGTGGATGACTTCTCTTTGATTGCTTGGTAGTTCTCATCCGACCCTTTTTCAGAAGATACCTCAAGGGAGGCACTTAATTCTTCATCAATAATCTCCAATGGATCATCAGGTGTGTTTGAAGCAGCACCTTTTGGTCTAGACGTAGTCTTGAGTCTCTCGGATTGTCGTCGGCGAGAGAATTGAGCCCTAGAAGAGGCATCAATAGACTTTCTCTTCCTTGTATTCTTAGGAATAGCCAATGTGAGCTCCAGAGAAGGTGAGGTCTCAAGGATGACTATTGACACATGAGTGGGAGGAGGATTTGATACAACCAATTCTAGGTTTGATTTTGTGGATGGTGTTGCGGACAGTGTTGCCGCGGGTGATCTCTCTATTGGAATGGCAACACTTGACGCAACACTGGAAGGGGCTTAGGGAGAGATGTCCATGGGAAAAGCATTTTTAGAGTTCTTTGAAGGACTCGCCATGACAGATTTGAACAGAAAGAAGGAAGATGAAGATGGAGGGTTTTGTTTAGAGAGAGAGACGAAGAGAAAAGAGAAGGCGGTGAAGGGAGATAATGATGGAAGGTGGTGTAATTAAGGATTATAGGGATAGAAAATAGGAGTGATTTGGCAAGATAAAACCAACTCATATTTATCATAAAATTTAAAAACTTTAACACATAAAATTTCATAACAAACTTTAATTAAAAAGGTAAAAAAAATTATCCCTATCTCTACCTCTCATAACAAACTTATCCGGCCGGATTTTTTTTAATAAATAAAGACAACTAAAAGTAGTTACAGAAAAATTTCGAAAATTTTGGATTTTCATATTTGAAAATCAAGTTCAAATCAAATTGAACTTCAAAATAATAGAAATTTCATAAGTACTTTTAGCTAGGGAAAATTTAAGGATTTTTTTTAAAAAAAAAACATTTGATTTCACAAACTCTAAATCTATGAAAATAGACTTTTTGAAATACAAAATTTAATTAATAGAAATCCGAAGATAAAAAGAAGAAATAAAAAATAAATGTAGCACCTACTAATGTGTTGCTAGCAATGTTGGGTAACACATAAGATAACACATTTGAATACGATCCCCCTAATATTTGTAACATATATGAACTTTTAAATATCCATTACTTAGGCAATATTAAACAAACTTTACACTTACTTTATTTATAAGGAAGCATCGTAGTAGCGAGCTCCGTGCCCCGATTTTTTTTTAATAAAGTGTAAAGCTATATATATTAAGTTTTATACCTTTTAAGTAGGATACAATGTAGTAGTGAACTCCATGTCCATAATACTTAGTATAAAACCAATTTTTTATACTCCCGTTTGGCAAGGAAGCATCGTCGCAGCGAATGCCGTGCTCCAAGTTACTTTAGGAGTATTTCAACAACATTTGCCTATTAAATATCAACCATATAATTAGTGACTTTGTCACGTTAAGAACAAAGGGGAACTTATCAACATGTTAACCTAAGTATACACCCATACTAGAATAAAAAGGTCAGCAAGTGCCACCCATTGGGTTTAATTTTTTTTATATGTTACACAATGTTGCTGTTTGTGTTGGCAACACAGACGACAACACATTTAGATAGCAGATTATACAAAACACAGACCAAGAGATTTTTTCAAGCTTGGAAATCTCTCATGGTCAAGTGCTTAAGTCAAAATATCAACAAGTTGATGTTGGTATCAATATTCTCTATTTGGATTAAATCATTTTCAACTAAATCTATTAAAAATGATGGTGGATATCTATGTGTTTAATGCGAGAGTGTTATACGGAGTTTTTGGAAATATTTATAGCACTTAAATTATCACAGTACATGGTCAAGACATTACTATCAAGACCATAGTCATCAATCATATGTTTTAACCATATTAATTGTGAATAACAACTCCCGGCTACTACATATTCAGATTCAGCAGTCGAGAGAGAAATACAATTTTGCTTGCGACTGTACCATGACACTAGGTTATTACCTAAAAAAAAAACCCAATGGTACTTTTTATATCATCTATATCCCCTGCCCAATCTGAATCACTAAAATCAACTAAGTTGGTATTAGTGTCTTTAGTAAACGAAATTCCTAATTCACTAGTCCCGGATTCATATTTAATGATTTTCTTAACAACATTTAAGTGAGAAATTTTAGGATTAGACTGATATCTAGCACACACACCTACGTTGACCATAATGTCGGGACAACTGACAGTAAGATAAAGAAGACTACTTATCATAGATCGATAAAGAGTTGGATCAATGTCCTCCCCACCTTGGTGTTTGCCCACCTTAAGTGTTGATCCCATAGGTATTTTTGAACTCTTGGCACTCTGCAATCCAAGCCTTTTTACCAAACTTCTTGCATACTTGCTTTGAGAAATAAAGATCCCATCATTTGACTATTTTACATGTAATCCCAAGAAATAATTTAGTTCACCTATCATGCTCATCTCAAAAGTTGATGTCATAGCCTCCCTAAAATATTGCAAAGAAATTTTAGATGTGGATCATTAAACTATGTCATCAACATAGATTTGAGCAATGACAAGTTCTTTATCATGCCTTCAAATAACAATGTCCTATTGGCTTTGCCCCTAACAAATCCATATTCAATTAGGAAACTTATTAAACACCCATACCATGCACGTGGGGATTGTTTCGAGCCATATAAGGCCTTCTCAAGTCTATATACATGATTTGGATAGAATGGGTCTTCAAACCCCTTAGATTGCTCAACATAAATCTCTTTATCTAAGTACCCATTTAAGAAGGCCACTTTAACATTCATTTGGTGTAATGTGATTTTAAGCTAACAAGCCATAGTTAAAAGATGTCTTATTGAGTCAATTCTAGTCACAGGTGCAAAGGTCTCGTCATAGTCGATTCCTTCCACTTGTGTATAGCCTTGAGCCACAAGATGAGCTTTGTTACGAACAATATTACCCAATTCATCAGATTTGTTTTTTAAAAATCCATTTAGTTCTAATTATATTAGTATGTAATGGACGAGGAACTAAACACCAAACATTGTTTCAGGTAAATTGTTCAAGCATTTCTTGCATAGCTTGAATCCAAAAGTTATATTTTAAATCTTCAACCACATTTTTAGGTTCAAGAACAGAAACAAAATAGGAGTATTTTACCTTGGAGTATGTGGTGGACATACACACATACCTTACCATTCTCTCTATAATTGACGGGCTCCTTATTTCTTGTACGATTCCCCTCATTAACCTCCCCAATTACCTAAGTCGTGGGATGGTTATTCCTGATTCTTGCTGGGGGTCCTAGCATGTTGATAAACCACATCATCTTCTTCTTCTAAGACATTATTTACAGCCCCTATTCTTGAATCATGTGTTGTCTCATGTGTTTTCGTATCAGAGAAAACACTTGGGGCAACACCAGAATCTGTAGCTGTATCGTGTGAAATAGTTCCTATTTCAGCAACTTCTCCCGCTTCTTCCAGCAACATCAGGGGCATATCTTCGGCTGGTTCACCTGTGACACTAAAAAAGTCATTAAAAACAATATTTACCGATTCTTGAATAGTTTTTAATCTTAAATTATATATTAGGTAAGCATGATTGTTTTGAGTGTAACCAAGAAAGATAGCTTTGTCACTCTTTGAATCAAGTTTTCCTAAATATTCCGAGTCATTTAAAATATAACATAAACACCCAAACACGTGAAAATAGTGTACGGTAGTGTTATTTCCGTTTAAAATCTCATAGGGTGTCATGGTAGTACCAGGTCTTAGAAAAACTCTATTCGAAGTGTGACATGCCGTGTTTAATGCCTCGGCCAAAAAACCTTTAGAAATTTTTCTAGAAATTAGCAAAACATGAGCCATCTCTAGCAAAGTCCTATTTTTTCTTTCAGCAACACCATCTTGTTGTGGTGCTTTGGGTGCCGAAAATTCATGGTGTATTCCTTTTTTACTACAAAATGTAGAGATGGAAATGTTATCAAATTCCTTACCATGATCTGTTCTTATTCGGAAAATAGGTGAGCAAAACATGTTTTTTATTTTGGAAAATAAGTGTTTAAGTTTATTAAAATTTTCAGATTTTTATCATAAAAAATAGACCCAAGTAAACCTAGAAAAATTATCAACTATTACATAAATATACTTCTTAACTCCCAAGCTTTCTACCTCAATTGGACCCATTAAGTCCACGTGCAAAAATTTGGAAAAAATGTGTTGTTCCTGAGTGTTGTTCACTGTGTTGTCCAACACTGTGAGCAACACGAGTCTGTTTACCTTCTTGAGATTGAGATTGGGAACACCTTTAACAGCACTAAGTTTGACAAGCTTCTCAATATTCCTATAATATGCATGTCCTAACTTTTGATGCCATAAAATTGTGTCATCAATTTTCGTCGAGTTGCACACTTGTTTTCTACCAACAAGGTAGAAATTATCACTCGATCTTGTACCTGTCATAACAAAAAAGTTAGTGTTATCAAAAACTTCACAATTATCCTTATTAAAGTTTACCTCCAAATCGTCATCACATAATTGACTAATGCTAATTAGATTAGCAACCAATCCATCTACATGTAAGACCTTTTTTAAAGGAGGAAATCCGGTGACATCAAGTCTTCCTATTCCTATTATGTTACTCTTGCCTCTACCTCCATAGGTTACTGAGCCTCCATGAATAAGTTGGTATTCCTTCAAGAAAGATCTTGTTTCCGTCATGTGACGTGAACATGCACTATCAAAGTACCAAGCACCTGAAATGTTAGTCCTTAAAGCAGCATAGATAACATTACATTTCAGATTATCTTTGGGAAACCAAACTTTTCTTTATGAATTTCTGTTTTTCTGACCACCTGTGTTGTCTCGAGTGTTATCTTGAGAGTTTGACAACACTTGAGGCAACATTTGAGAATTGGACTTTTTCTTTTGAAGAATAAAGCATTCTGATTTATTGTGTCCAGCTTTGTGACAATATTCACACTTAAAGGTATGGTCAGGAATATTATTATAAGAACTACCTTTTTCCTTAACATGTTCTTTTATAAATCTAGTCTTAGTTTCCTATTTAACAAGGTAGAAGTATTTTTTTTCTAGTGATTCTTGAAACCCAATACCTGCTTTGAGAGGCTTACTCAAGTTAAGTATTCATCCAATTTTGAAGAACCCGTGTTGAGCTTCCTGAAGGTTGATTCGGCTAGCTTAAGTTTGGTCTTGAATTTATCAAGTTCTGCATCGTTCTTAGTGAGTTGAACCTCTATCCGAGTCAAGGAGTCCTTAAGCTCCTGGTTCTCCTTGGTCAAGAATACCACCATCGTGTTATCCTTTTTCCATTCTATAAGAAGTGACTCATAGAGATTTTTTAATACATCAATGAGCTCATCTTTACCAAGCTCATCCTCCAATAAATCATCTCCATCAAAACTAACAGAACCATGAAAGCATACATCATTAGAAGAACTTAATGAATTATACCTGCTAAGTATTGTGTCATGTGTTGTCATGTGCTGGACTACACTTGAGGCAACATATCCTGACGAAGACAGCTCCTCCACCGTGGCCAACATAACCACTTGCTCAAGGTTTTCACCTTTTTCAGTTACTTCCTTCTCTTCATCACTAAGAGACACCCACAAATTTTTGCCCGCCTTTCTCAAGGTGTTTGCACATTCATTGGCATAGTGACCCCAACCGGAACAAGCATGACATTGAATGGATTCAATGTATTTGGGATCAGATCTGGACTTCTCTGAAGATGCTCTCCTTAGTGATGTATCTCTTTGGTTCAGAGGAATGGTTCTCTTGGGCAAAAAATTATGTACTTTGGATTGTTGATCCTTAGCTTTAACCTGCACATTGTTAAATTTTCTAAGCATGAAATTATATTTCTTAGCAAGCGAGCTACACTAGTATTCTCATGTAATTCCTCGAAGGCTTCGTCTTCATCATCCACTACCGTGTCCAAAGATTGAACTTTAAGTCAATATTTTTGCTTATTGAAGCTTCGGTTTGCTCATTAAGATTTAATTCAAAAATTTTCAAAATGCTCATCAAGGAATTAATATTCATAGTTAAAAGATTATGAGCCTCTTCAATGGCTGAAACTTTAATGTTAAAACGCTCGGGAAGAGTGCGAATAGCTTTTGAAACAAGTTGTTTATTAGTAAAAGGTTCTCCTAATACTTCACACTCATTTGAAATATCGATCAACTTTTCAAAATATGAAGAAATATTTTCATTTTCACCCGTTCTTAATCTTTCAAACCTAATAGTGAGACCTCTGAGTTTCGTTTCTTGGACACTACCATCACCTTCACAAAATCTTTGCAAAGTATCCCAAGCATCTTTTGCAGTGGGACTATTTTGAATGAGTTTAAACATATTCATGTCAACCCATTCATAGATGGCATTAAGTGCCTATTCATTGAAACTAGCCAGATTATTCTTTTCATTTGTCCATTCGGATTCAGGTTTGACTTGTACATCACCATCTTCATACGGAGGAAGCAATGGAACAGAATAACCATTTGTTACAGATCGCCAAACTCGAAGTTTAATTGATTTGATATGTGAGTGAATACGAATCTTCCAATAAGCATAATTTGATCTATCTAAAGCAGGAAGCCTCTTTTGATTAGGATTAGAAGGGTCATAAGCCAAGACTAACGCATCAAAACACTTAGTATATCAAGTGATATGCTCTGATATCAAGTGAAATTGTCAATGGCTTAAAATAGGAGAAAAACAAAACAAGCGTTGTCAATAGTATTACCAACACTAATAACAACACTGTTCACACCAATCCAAAAGGACAAAAATAATTGAGACTTTTAAAGTAGCGAAATAAATGTAAACACAAGAGAATAGATATTTCTCAAGTTATATATGTATATATTTATATAAATATATAACTTGAGGGGTCCCGATGGCAAGAACTTTCTTATGTATAAACTTTTGGTACAAGGTCAAAAGTTCCCTAATGATTTTCTATCAATAACACAGAGGAATAACTATTCTAGAACACACTATTTACAAGAACTCACTATCTCACACACAGAAACACTTTAGGAATGAGAGCTATTAACTATAAATTTGTTAAGTTCATTGTTGTTTTTGTCATCTGTTGTCTATGTTTGATTTTCGATGACATTATGTAGCTATTTTTTTATTTCTTCATTAAAATACTTCCAAATTTGTTAAGTTCCTAGTTGTTTTTGTTATGTTCAATGTTATTTTTGTCATCTGTTGGCTCTACTCTTTTTATTTTTGATGATATTATTTTGCCATTTTTTTTTTAAATTTTTGCATGAAAATGCTTCCAAATTTTGTTAAGGTCATAGTTGTTTTTGTTATGTTCACCATTGTTTTTGTCATTTGTTGTCTGTGCATTTGATTTTTGATGACATTATGTAGATATTTTTTTAATTTCTTCATTAATATGCTTTCAAATTTGTTAAGTTCATAGTTTTTTTGTTATGTTCACTGTTGTTTTTGTCACTATTGGCATTTAGTGCTTTCAATTAAGTTCATAGCTGTGTTACTTAAGTTAACTGTTGTTTTTAGTCTCTTGTAACTCTATTCTTGGCATGAAAATGCCTTTAAGTTCACTGTTGATATTTAAGTTTACTTATGTTTTTATCTTCTGAATTTGTTTTTATAAATGGTGAGAGTTAAACATCCTTGCAAGAAGACAAACAAGGATGCTATCAAGAAGAGATTAGAAACAAATGAGAAAAAAATTAAGAAGAACAAGAATAAAGAGGAGAAACAAATAATTTTTAGATCAAATGTAGAAGCCACAACAAAGCTTCTACAATCTTTTGAGTTAAAACAAAAACAGTTGAAAATGTTGAAAAAATCACCGGTTTCAACATGTTCAATGCACCGATTAACAACAAGAATATCTACCACAGGTAGTCGGATCTTGTCAGTTTAGATTTGATCAGCTGCTATGATGAAGGAAATGATAAATTCAAGCTTGGGAATAAAATGGTTGAATTCGCTCCAAATGACGTGAAAATATTATATTTGGGATAGTGTCAAGAACAACAGATTTAGATATTAAATCAAAATCAATAGGGAGTTTGGCCACATGTTCTCTACCAACAGGAAGATTTAAAGATGTTAAAAGTAAAATAAATAAATCCAAGCTCAAAGATGTAATCATAGGAATAGGTAACAACGAGGAAGATGATTGTGTGGAGGATTTTGTAAAGCTGATGACAGTTTATTCCATGACAACATTATTTTTTGCTTCATCAGGAGACATTATACCACACTCATTTTTTCAATATGTGGATGATATTGAAAAAAATAAAGAGCTACAATTGGGCCGGATAAATTCATGAAAAGTTGATGGATTCGACCAAGAAAAACATTATGATGCCCGATCTAGTCTTTGGATGTGTCGCTGCACTATCCGTAAGTGTCTCTGTTTTCGTTTTGCTATTTACATAGCTATATTTACATAATATATTATATATTCAAAACAACTTTTATGTTATTTATCTTTTTTCCAGTAATGGTTCTATTAGCATACCAGAGTACTTCCAAAGACATGAGGATTCTTCCTAGATTAATGAAGTGGGAATTGCCCTTAAAGCTTGACAATTTCAAGGCAAAGTATATTGATCGATTGACTGGTAACGATGTAAGTTATTTACATTAAGTTTACAATTGTTTTTGTTAAGTTTACTGTTGTTTTCAGCATCATATAAAATATACTGATATGATTTTTCTTAAATAGATTCTTGAAAAAAAAATTGGTGTTAATCAAAGATGAAAATCAAATGTTTACATGTTGTGAATTGACTGAAGAAGAGGAAGTGAATTAAAAAAATGAGTAGAAATGAAGAAGATAAAGAACAAAATGATACGGAAGAAGGTCTGCCAAATCAAACAATTTCATCTCAAGAGTCAGCAAGGATTGTGAGTGATTTGATTTTTTCATGACATTGCTTTTACACAGTTTTTACACAACTGTCCTGTTAAGTTCACAGATGTTTTAAGAATATTAAGTTTTATAATCAATTCAAATCAGTAAATGTCTTCAATTTTCTTAAGTTCACTGTTGTTTTTATTAAGTTCATAGTTGTTTAAATTAAACAACTTTGAACTAAATCTCTTAATTGCTTCTTATAGAGAAGTTTAAAAACTGTATAAAATAAATATTTTTAAAACATCCATGGAATTAAGATGAATGACGTTAACAATACTTTTACTAATTTAAACTGATTTTGACTTTTTTTTAAAAAAAATGTTTTTCCAAGTGATGTGGTTTTAACTATGAAAAACAACCAACTGAAAAAGAAGACAGTCAACCAAAGGAAACTGTTCATTCCTAAGACTCTGAAAACACTGTGAGTGATTGTAAAATGAAAAGGAACAGATGATTGCTTATAATGAGACAACACTGTTGATTTCAACTTCTCAGATATGTTCATTGGACCCAAGGAAGTTTAAAAGAATGTAAATGAACAATCAAGCATGGAGAAAAGAGACCAAGTTGGGATCAATGATCTAAAAATGAAAAGGAACAGATGATTGCTGATAATGAGGAGCTTCAAAGAAAATATAATAATTTGATTGCCACAAGTGATGTTGAGATTGAAGAGCTTCTAAGAAAATTGAAGGAAGTTACTTTGAGAATTTAAGATTTGAAGAAAAAGATGAAAGAAAATCAACCGAAAGAAGTGGAAAGATAAAATGAAATTAGTCGTTTAAAGATTGATTATGAAAATGAGTTGACCACAATGAAGAAGAATATCACACTCTTATGAAGAATTGAATGCTGTGAATAAATTGAAAGAAATGGAATTTGCAAAGATTGATGAGATAAAAAAAATTGGAGAATTCACATGATACTGAAAAGAATAAATTTGAAGAGGAGATGGAGGTTAACACAAAAATTAAAACCGAGGAGATGCGTTCAATGATAAAAAAATGTGAAGGAAAGAACAAGAAAAAAGGTTGTTGATGATTCATTTGACTTTCAGATACTAACTCGTCAATCAAAGAGGTTGAAAGTTGAACCGAAGAGCAAGAAAGAAGAAGAAAATCAACAAGAAAAAGTTGTTAATGCTAAAAAAGTCCAAGAAATTAAACAACATGTTCCTGCTAAGGAAGCTCACCCTTCTCTCAATAGACTTTTCGGTTTAACAACCAAACACATTGATGAAGAAATAGTCCACCAATACAATATGATATTGGCATTTCAAGGCTTTAAGTAAGTAGTCATTCATCTATTTTAATAACATTTTACCTAATTATTATGTTGAGACTCATATATTTATATATATGTATAAACTAATTATGTTACAGAGTGAGTGCATTGGTAAAAGAATTCGTTTATTTCAACGTTGAGCATTTACATGCGATAGCACATGATAGGGCATCTAAGGATGCAATATGTTGATTATTTGTTTGTTTTTAAGTTCACAATTGTTTTTGTTAAAGTTCTCAGTTGTTTCACAATAATGTTTTTGACAGGTGATTGATGGATATTTGTCAATATTGGTTAAGAAGTACAGAGGCATTGTGGATAAATCCTCACCGTCCAACAAATTAGTAGGAGTAATTACAACAAATGCATCGATATAAACAAATGCATATAAGCATTATTTTTGTAGATATGATTTTTTTTTCTTTTCTTTTAGTCTATTGAAATATATTAAGAGTTATATTTTTCTTTGCATACCTATTTGAGAAATTAATGGTCCAAAGACGATGTCAAGGAACAAATTGATGGACCTTTCAAGCATTTTTGCAAAGAGAGAAAAAGGCTCATCTTAATTCCAATTCACATATCAAATTGAAAATCGTGCAGAGCATTGGACATTGTTGGTGTTTGATATAGAGGATACATAGTACAAGTTATATAACACGTTGCGCCCTAAGAAAGGTCACCCAGACAAATATGATTTTGTTGCTAGAAAAATGGTAAAATGATTACTACAATATAATTTTAAGTATTTTTTTCTAGTAACATAAATACTAGACTAACAATGCTTTAATGTTTTTGTTTCTTTTCTTTTTATTTTTTTTCAGTTTAAACATACAAATGCATCGATCCCCTCAAATCGTGATAGTCCTGAATATAATGACTTCGTTACTGTCAAAGATTGTCCTCATCAGCCTGCATCAAGTATTGATTGTGTAGTTATGATTTTGATGATAATCGAACAAATGCTGAAAAAAGGAACAACTGATAAAAAGATTTCCAAGACTATAGTTCATCAATTCAGGGCTCAAATGTTTTATGATTTTCTGAATGATGTTTACACAACCAGTATAGAGTTGGGGGATCTAGATGACATACCAGATGACGCACCATATAGTCCTTCAAAGTAGGTAGCAAACATTTGGATTTGGGTTTTGTTCATGGAAAGGATATATATGTTTGTGGTAAACATTTTAGTTTTATGAACAGGAACAAATTAGCTTCAGGGTAAAATTTCTATTTTGTTCAAGACAAGTACATTCATTTTGGTATTCTGAATGTACTATTTTTCTATGTTTTTTTTAGTTTTCTGAATGCATTGCAATGTGAAACAAAAAGTTTAGAAAACAACTGTGAACTTAAGAAAAATATCTGTGAACTTAAGTAAAAAGAACATCTTTGAATCATAAGTTAAGAAAACAACTATAAACTTAAGAAAAACAAATGTGAACTTAATAAAAAATGAACATCTCTGAATCATAAGTTTAGAAAACAACTGTGAACTTAAGAAAAACAACTGAGAACTTAAGTTCACTAATGTTTAGAACTGCATTAGATGTTCTAATATTAAATTGTAAAAACCAAATATGAATCATCAAAACAATGATCAATGTTTAAGAATCTAAAAATGCCATCAAATTATTATATAGGCTCCTTACAAGATTTTCTATTATGATTTCCTACGTTACCACAACGACCACATTTTATTTTGCATTTAAAGCACTCTCCTCACTACCAGAAACAGGTGTTTTAGCAACGGAAAAATCAGCGACGGAAGCATTCCTTCGCTATTTAGCGGCGGAAATTAAGCTTCAGCGACGGAAAGGATTTTAGCGTCAAATTTAGCGACGAAATTTAATTCCGACACTAGTTTCCGACACTAAAACGAATATTCCTCGAATATTCGTTTTATTACCGCCACTAT